>JAHBMJ010005931.1:1381-60780 GCA_018398765.1 Chromera velia | reverse complement strand
CTTCCATATCCATTGCTTTCTGAAAGACCTCACTCACTTTTTCCTCCTTCACTCTTTTCTGAAGCTCTTGGAGATACCTCTCCTCTCCTTCCTTTGTGAGCGTTCCCTTCCATCTTGGCTTGATTTGATCTTCTCTTTTCTCGTTTTTCTTTCTCTTTTCCCTCTTTTTTGTCTTTCTTCGCCTATCTTTTCTTCTTTTCTTTTTGTTCTGTTCTTGGTTGGCTTCGTTCTCTTCCTCGTTTCCTCTTCCCTCGCCGCTCTCATTCTCTCTTTCTTCCTCCCTCAGGACTAATCTAAGAGCTGAATGGTCTGACCGAGCTGAGCACACACAAAATACAGAAAAAAGAAGAACAGATGGCAGAGACACAGGAGACATGCATGCATAGTCGATCAGGGACCTCCCTCTGTCTCCCCCCCTGTCGAAGGTAAACGATCCATCGAAGTTGAAAGCTACCTTCTCCCCCCCCTCTTCGACCGCACACCGCCTCAGTCCATTCAGAGGAACAATGCCCACCATCTCACAAAAACGAATAAGAGCCCTTCCCTTCGTGTTCTCCGTCTCGTCTTCAGACTCCCTCTCCGGTCTGAAAACCTCCTCTCTCCCGCCTGTTCGTGCCCACTCTTCCTCTTCTCCCCCTCCCTTCCCTGTCCAGACTATCAGAGGAGTTTTCTTTCCAGTGCAGGCGTTAAAGTCCCCTATCACGCAGACCTCTGAGAATCTGCTCTCTCCTTTTCTTTCTCTCTCTTCTCTTTTCTCTTCGATTCTCTCTGCCAAATTGTTGAGGTGTGTCTTATCTGCGTAGTTCAACTCTTCATGGGGGTCATACAAACTAACGAAGAGCGGGAAGCCTGGTGCTTCTGCAAATACCGCTATCTCCGTTGCTCTTTCTGTCGTAAAGCCCAGCTCTCTTGCCTTTCTGCTCATCAATACCATCACCCCCCCTGTCGTTGTCACTTCTCTTCCCTCCCTTACTAACAGGAAATTCGTTCTTTGCAGTCTTCCTCCATTCACACTGTACACTGTCCTCTCTGTTCTGGTTTCATTCATAAAGAGGATGTCGGCTCCTTTCGTTTCTTCTGCGAAGAGCGGGCTTTGCACCAAATTCTCCATTCTTTCCCTTACGTTCAGAGCCCACATCTCTACTCCTTTGTCTTTCTTGTTTTGTTTGCTCTTTCTGTTTGTCACAGGGGAAGACAAAAAAGAAAAGGAAGAAGAGGAAGATGAAGAAGAGGAAGAAGAAGAAGAAGAAGAAGAAGAAGAAAAAGAAGAAGCAGAAGAAGCAGAAGAAGAAGAAGAAGAGGAAGAAGAAGAAAAAGAAGAAGAAGAAGAAGAAGAAGAAGAAGAAGAAGAAGAAAAAGAAGAAGAAGAAGAAGAAGAAGAAAAAGAATAAGAGGGAATAGGAGAAGGAGAAGAAGAGGAGGAGGAGGAAGAAGAAGAAGAAGAAGAAGAAATCTCCCAGCGGTCTGGCCTCTTCCCACCCCTCCCTCCCTGTTCTTTCCTGCCCTCTTTCTTTCCCCCGCCAGTGCCAGGGAAAGAGGAACAAAAACCAAGAGACTTAGAGGAAAAAGAAAAACAAGAGGAAGACGTAGAAGAAGTAGTGCAGCTGTAAGGAGACGGACCTGGTGGGGAATAACGAGGCAAAGAAGCTCGAACGGAACAGGAAAGAGAAGAACATACACATAAACACATGTTGGCACGTATTTGTTCGTCTTTGTGAATTAAACTATTCTCCTTCTCTGACGAGCCTTCGATTTCTAAGGAGAAAGAGAAGCCAAACCGGGATCCGTCTTGCTCGGGTGTGTTGATCGAGAATGGATGTATGCTGCAGAAACATCTGGGATACTCGAGGGTGTTTTCTGGTTCTTTTTCTCTGGCAGGGCCACAATCTACATCCCAGGGGTCTAACTGAAAGGGAACGAAATCGCTTTTTTCTTCTTTGTCCTCCCCTGGACTCTCCTTCCCTCCTGTCCTTCTTCCCAATAAAAATCCTCCACCTTTTCTCACTTGGTTTCTCTCCATCTCCCCTGCGGGTAGATTGGTCCTTTCTCTGTTCGGAGTTGCCCCGTCTTTCTCTGTACACTCGCCTTCACATCGCTCTGCACGCAAAGAAGGGCACAAGGGGGGGGGAGCACACTGGTCTACATCTTTTTTCAGTGAGTGTGAAAGAGAGTTGGAGGGTAGCGAGGAACGTGGCCGAGGCTCGTCTAATCGACACACCTGTATAGGGACTCCCCCCCCTTTGCATCAGCTCGGGGTCTCCAGTGAGCTTTTCCTCCCTGCGCTTAGGCCGGCCGAGCCAATTTGCAGAGGAAAAAGAGTCTCGACTATTCGGAGCGGAAGAGTGAAAATTTCTATGCAATTTTTTTGAAAGAGTATGCAACTCGTTGGGGGCTTCACAGGTGGTCTCATGATTCGGCGTGCCTCCTTTCATCTCTTCCCCTTCCCCACTCAGCATTCAAAACCTGTTCCTTCTCAAAACGTCGGACTCAGATGGAGCCTTCCTGGCATGCTCTCTCTTTGCCCTCCGTCTCTCGATTTTTCTCAGTTCTTCCCCGAGCCCCATCTTTTCTACCCTCTCTATCGTGTCTCTCACTGTCCACTCGGTCATCTCTGCCTCTAACAACTTCACCCTTCTCTTCAACATTTCCTTTGCTTCCATCACCCTTTCTATTCTCTTTCTGAGCTCTTCTATCGATCACTTTTCTTCCTCAATCAACGTTTCTTGCTCGTCTTCCCTTGAGAGCCTTCTTCCGGGGGGAGGCCGGCTCCCGACCTCTCTCTTTCTTCCTCCCCCCTTCTCCTCCTTCAACTGCCAACCCCGTCAACGGCCAACCCCGGAGGCCTCCCCCCCGGCGTTTGCCTGCTGCTGCTCTACACTTCCGTTCTACTCCTGCATCCTCTTCTTTCCCTTCTGCTCAATCCTGGGGCTTGGTTTGGGGATTCCTGTTTGCTGGCCATCTCTCTCTGTTCCCCCCATCACGAGCTCTCCATCTCCCTCTGGGGCTCTCGGTTGGGGTTGCTCTGAGAGCGGAACTCCTAGTCTCTGAAGGGCCTTCCTCACCTCTTCTTTCTTCTGGTCGCTGGAAGCTGCATCTCCCATCACTCCCACTGCCCACTTTTTCATTGCCGCGTCTGTCTGCTCCTTTGTCCTTGGGATCACACAGCGGAGTTGGTCTCCTGTTTCTGGGTGCTGCATGTTGTTCTGTTCATCAAAGAGGGAGTCGAAATCCCTTGCTACTGTTTCTGTACTGAAGACCATCTTCGTTATTCACCCCCACGACTGATGGTTCATCGACATCACCCCCTGGAATGCCTGGAACATCGTCTCAGTAAACGCTGCAGCCTGCAGTCGGGTATCTTTTCTCGCCCCATTGGGATCGAGTGCTGCTGTGTAGATAAAATTCTTTGCGTGTATGCGGATGTCTTTCTTGGGCAGTTTCAGTCCAAGAACAACCCACGAGCAGATTCTCCTCTCCTCTTCCACCTTCTCTTTGGCCGATCTTTTCTGTCCCTTCTCCAAATTTCCCAGTCTCGTTTCATGATCGTTCACCGTCTGCTGCATCTTTCTTTGATGCTCCCCCATCTCTTCTATACTATTTTTCAGTCCCTGGATCTTCTCTCCCAATTTCTCTTCTGTTCGAGCCTCGCTTTCACGGAGTAGCCTTTCCATGGCACCTTCCGTGAGAGCTGGCTGCTCGGACATCTTCTTCCTGTCCTTCAGCATCTCTTTGTGGGTCCCTTCTTCGTCTGAGCTGATATCAGAGAGGCCAGGGCACTTCAAAAAGTTTGTCTCTGCGTCTCTTTCCTCCTGTTCTGTCATTCTGACCATAAAGAAAAAGTGAGACGGCTAAGGATTTTTGACTGTTGCACGTGTGCCCAAAACTTTGCCGTCTCTTCACCTTTTCTTCTCGGGAAGCTTTCGTTCCAATTCGCTCTGAGAGCGCAGCTCACAGAAGATAGAAGACAGCTCGCAGAAGACGCAGAAGACGCAGAAGTTTAAAACTCTTTTTTAAATAACTATATGCTAGTAATTAAATCAAGGACTTCAGTCTATATCTCTCTTTTACTCTTCATTTTTATGCACCCCTTTGTCCATCCTCAATGAAGTCCTATTCGGATATAACGGCACGTCCCTGCACATATTCAATGATTTCTATTATCAGCTAAAATGGACGGAGCACAGTAAAATGACCTGCACTGCAGGCACAATATCGGCGATCATATCGCACAACCAACAGGTTTGGTTGATGATGCTGATCAAAAATATAGCATACCTCTACTAGAGGTGCACCACCTGTCTGGTGTTCAGCGAAGATGAGAACAGTGGTCTTGGTGGCAGCATAGTCTGCCAATTCCCACTTGTATCTGAAACAAGTAAAGACATCGAAAAACATCTTTGACCACTTCTCTTGGAACTTCCTTTTCACCCGTTTGACCCTCCACTCTGGTAGAGACTAGCTCAAAGTGTCCACTTCCTGCTCTTTGAGTTGAAAACACTTTTCAACCACAGCCAGACTCTCACTCTCTTTGATCAAATTCGTAATAGGACTGAATGTCCCCATTTAGTCCAGCCTTGCACATTAAAATTTTCTATCGTCATAGGAAACTGTGCGCAATCTCGCTCACTCTCGTTGCGATCGAGGGAGAAAACATATCTTGGGGGTAGCATCTATGAATGAATTTAAAAGGATTCGCCCCACAAGGATGACTATGCCCCAAAGAAATCAAGCCGTAGTTAGAGGTTGGGCGGGCCCCCGGGAGGTGTCTCTCTCTGTTCTGCAAGTTCTCGAAGAAACACCAGACAATTGTCGAGTCGTATAAAGAATTAAAATAAGATACTTTTTAAATTTCATTTAACTGATGTCTAAAAATATGTTAGCGTATCATTATATATATATATATATATATATATATATATATAGCTAATTGTATAATATAATACTCAAAAATTAGTAAAAAAATAGTTTGAATTTCTGGGGGTGTTTTCACTGGCATAGTGTCTGGTACGCGGATGTACGCGGAATAGTCAACCCCAGGGGTTGAATCCCCCCCCCCCTATAAAGACCAAATAAAACAAATACTTACTTACTTAATTGTGGTTAAGCCTAGAGTCTCTGAAACTAGAGATAAATGGCAACCCATGCATGCAGTTGTAAATAAAAGGAGCAAACCGCTGCAGCTTAGCCTGCTTCCACATAAATATGAGCAATCATGACCCTCCGCAGCCTAGGCTGAAGCTAAAGGCTGAACAACCACACAAGACGCGCATGCACTCATTTCAGACAAGCTTCGATCAGTGCAGTTGCCTTCTTCGGCTCCCGGTCTACAATGAATGAAACGAGCTCTCTTACATATGTCTCTTCTTCCCCGATACCTCTTCCCCCAGCTGCAGTAGTCCATCTTGCTCTGCAGACCCTTTCACCAATTCCTGTTCTCTCTTTCACTCTTCCTGCCAGCGAGTAAAGTTTGGATCTAAGCTGCTCTGTTTGCATGCACGCAGACAATCGATGCACCGCATTGTTGATCACCTTTTTACCTTCGACTGCAGGACAGTGAATACAGTGTTCTTCGCAGGATCTACCGTGTCTTTTTCCCCCACCAGCACATGCTCGAAGGAGAGAAGTGAAACGAGAACTACTAGATAAGAGAGAGCAAGGCAGAGTACGCAATTGAACTATGTAACCCCACCCCCTTCTAACCCTCCTCCCTAAAAGCAACATGGCCAGACACTGGTGCGATCGGTTCTCTATCTGAAAATTACTCAGTCGGAAGTTGCGTGGATAGATGCCACATGAACGGGTGAGCCTATGCTCGCCGACGAGTCTTGAAGTCAACCATTCCGATAACCATTCTAAGGCTTCTTTTTCCCTCACTTTCTGGCTGAGTGTCCATTTATTCGTTCTGTTTCTCCCTTTCTGGCTTTCTTTTCTTAAAAGATCTGGTGCGATTGTCTGAAGCATGCTACTGGCTGAATTGGCCCATACCGGGGTCAACGATCGGTGCCATGCATCCCAGACTGCCCGAGGAACCTCCCTTTCTGTTCTCTTTATGCTTTCTATGAAACCTCCCAACCGACAAGAAAGGATCTCTCTCATGAGACGCACACCAACCGAAACCAAAGTTGGCACTTTAAAAGAGTTATAGGGCAAACGGAATGTCCAGCGCACAAATCGAAGCTGCAATACATCAAGTATAACGATATCTCTCTGACTTACCGGCAAAACTTCCAGCAAGTACGTTGCCACCGGCTCCCAGAGCGCCTGCAGTAAACGGACTTTGCATCGAGGGGGCAAAGGACCTAAGGATGAACAAGTGCCCATCACTGCCCCCAAACAGCGTTCAGCACTTTCAAGTCGGTCCCTGACTAACTTTCTTGGGTCCTCTCCCTCAAACACACGACACCCAAGGTATTTATAGCTCTCTACACGTTCAACTGTCTTCCCTTCAAAAGTCACTTCCCCTTCTGTTTCCCTTCCTGAGCCTGAGAGTGCAAGAACTTTTGTTTTTTTTAAATTGACTTTCAACCCATGTTCCTGACAATAAGAGGCCAAACGGTCCAAACGCCACTGCAGGTCAGAAGAAGAGTAAGCAAAAATAACAAGATCGTCTGCGTAACCTATGCTCTCAAGCAGTAAGTCCACCAATCTTACTTCCTCAGGGATGCGGGGTCGCTGCTCCGTTGTTTCACTCTCCTCCCTCCTCTCTCCGCATTCTCCCCTCCTCTGTCTTTCATCCGTATTTGATTCCCCATCCAAGCCGTTATCAGCTTCCCTCCCTTCAATACTCAGAGCAGAATGAATATTATTAATAAACAAAAGAAAAAGAAGAGGAGAAAGTGGATCTCCCTATTTTACCCCTGCACTTTTGGGAAAGACCCAATCCGACCCATCCATCCTTCCCCACACATTTATATACATGGAATGAATCATGCACACGTCCTTCTCGCTGACTCCTTCCTTTCTAAGTCTGTCAATCATTTTTTTTCTGGGTACTCGGTCAAATGCCTTGCTGAAGTCAACAAACGCTATAAGGAGGGGTCTGTGTCTCTTCTTTGTTGAAGCCGTGAGAGCATGAAGAGCAGCTATCGCTTCCCTTGTACCGACCCCCTTCCTGAAACCCACCTGTCGTTCATCTATATTCGTTGTCTCCCTTAACCAACCATCCATCAACAACATCTATCCATCCATCAAAATATTATTTATGGTCATTTTAAATATATTTTATTTATTAGTTTTTTATTTTATTTATCATGTTCCACGCCTAGGTCTGTGTGTGTCTCTCTCTCTGTGTGTGTGTGTGTGTGTGTGTGTGTATGTATGCCTGTGTATGTGTAACACTGTACATATGTGTGACACTGTACGTGTGTGTGTGTCTAACCCACCTACCGTCGTCGGGCTACCAACACATCTAGCCAATGCAGTGTGACGTAGTAGGACGCACTCCCGCGTTCCCTCCTTTCTTCCACCTTAGCTTCCGCCTAGGCTTCCGCCCCCCCATTCATTCATTGTTAAGATTCATTTCAATCCAGATTTCACTCGATCCTTTGCCTAGTCCATTGCATACCTGTAATCACTCACCTACTCACTAACCTATCTAGCTAGCTATCTAGTCACCTATTCTGCTGCTACTATTGTGATTAGTAGCTGGCGTCGCTTTACGAATGATACAATCCAAAGTTAGGTCGGAACTTAATTCGGAAGAGTAATGCTAGTATTTTATAATAAATCTAGTCTGACTGAACATGACCAAACGGTTTTCAGACTCGGATTATACTATATATAGTTTATACCATTTTGTAATACAAAATTTGCATGTACAACTAAGTGCTAGGCTAAGTGTGCAACTATCTAGATAGCTAGCTAGATAGCTGTTAATTACTGTTAACTTTGCATAAAAACAAATGCAGAAAAATTGGCCGTTAACTAAGAAATTTGTTGATGCATATGGCGGAACATATCAATCAATCAATCAATCATATATTATTATGATTGGAGAGAATGTTTGAATTGAATTAAATTGAGGCAGTTAAAGTTTAGAACCAACGTATCCAAAGCTTTGCATGTTAAGACAACGTCAATAGTTTCAAACAAGGATACCTTAAACTCTCATGCTCTCTTCGTTTAGCTCTTCGTTCTGCTCATATCCGACTTGGTTATGTGAGTGCGCGCACAGAACAAATCGCTTTGTCAGCTTGTCGCTTCAATCCTTTGCTCTTTTTGATTAAAAACTTTGACGTGACTCGTCTCGATCGATCGATCAATCAAACATTCATCTCATCTGCATGGTTGGTCGATCGATGCATGCACTTAATCCATCCAACCTCAATTTGCAGTCCTTCCTGCATTTATTGGCCGCTTTCGTGGATATTTTATTGGTATGCAAACACACAACATGCATCAGCATACACGCATACGGTGAAAAGGACCCGGGATGGCCTTCAGTGACAATCTTTCGATCGGATAACTCCTCCCCGGTTCTTTTCTCAACATGGTCGATTTCTCTGTGATACATGAAGAAAAAAAAGAGAGAAAGAAAGAAAGGACTACCTGCTAACCACGTCAGGGACATGGTGGCAGCGAGGGGACAAGAGGGGAAAAAGGGTAAGAGGGAAGAAGGGAAGATGAGAAAAGGGCAATGAAAAGCCTTTACCTCTTTTGCCGTCTAAATTCCGATGTTCTGTCCAGAGAAAAAGAAATTGCGATGGCTGAAAGATTCTTGACGAACTGATTAACGACCGCTTGCAGATGCGGACAGTCACACAGCATTTCTTTCTCGACGTATGCTGTTTGGATCTTCGTTCATTTGATTTCTTTCTGCACGATCATCATCAATATAGATATTGCAACAATTTGCTTGCACCGGGTAGCCGCTTGACTTACCTCCCACCCTTCCCTTTTTGCACCTCGCTCGTTTTTTCTTTTTCTCCTTCTGCTCACCTGCCGGCAGTCGCCTTGCTTTTCTTTGCCTGCAGGTGCTGGCAAGAACACCACGCACAGCCGGCCAACTCAGCGCACAAGCCTCAGACAGACGAGCGCACCTCGAAACGAACATGCAGATACCACCTTATAATCCTCTTCCTCCTGATTTCCTCTCTCCCTTCATCCTTCATTTCAGACTCGAATGAGGCCTCCCTTTTTTTTCAGTCACCAGTCCGTTCAATCAGACCGGCGTACAGGCCCTCCCGTTCTATCAGCCCCCCGTCATGACCTCCCTCCCACGCCGTTCACCATTTCGGAAGTCCTCAGGGAGAGAGTCATGGGGGGAGAAGGCAGGCAGAGAACCAGGCAGACAGGCTGGCTGGTTTCCTGACTGTAGCGACCTGTTTGAAGTTTCAGAAGAAAAGTCTCCATCACCACGGGCTCCTTCTGTTCGTTCGGAGCTGTGGGGAAGACAGACAGAATGACAGCGTGACAGGAAGGGAGGAGGGGCAAAGGCAAGGAAGAAGAAAGCATTAGAAGGGAAAAAGGCAGGCAGGCAGGCAGGCAACCGACATCGGCCTGCATGCCGATGGAAGGGAGAGCGGATCGATCGAGGGGAAGAAAAAAAGAAAGGAAAAAGAGAGAAAAAGAACGAACAAAAGACAGAAAGAAAGAACTCATTCATGAAAGCATCAACGGTCATTTCCATCAATCGAAATGAGAGAGGATCAAGAAGCACAGAATTGGCAAGTCGACAAAGGGGGGCAAACAGCTTTCAATCCCCCTGCATGCACGCAAGCAAGCAGGCATTGAGGCAGGAAAAAGACTACTGCGGGATGTCGTTCCCTTTCTTTTCCTTCTGCCTCTCAAATAGACGAGAGGAAGCATCTGTAGAGGCGTGCGAGAGGGGAGGAGAGAGGGAGTCAAACAGACAGAATGCACGAAGCATTGATCGATACATCATGAAGGGAGGGTGCACGTACAAGAAAACAGGCTTGAAGTGAGACTGGTTGAACGAATGAAAAAGACAAAATGGAACGTCCGATTGGGAACAAGTAAAGGGACACGCACAGACTTAGAAGAGGCTTGTCAGCATGCCTTAACTTGGAGAGAGGAGGAGGAAGGAAGGAGGTCTTACTACGAAGCAGCAAGAAGACAGAGAGAGAGTCTCTTCAAGTCTTCCTTCACCGGCGGGACAGCCGAATGAGAAGAGGAAAACAATCAAAAAGGCCGATATACAGGCAGGGGTAGCAGAAAGATGAGAAAGAAAGGAAAGACAACGGGCCTGACTGACAGGCTGACTGGATGTGCAAGGACTTGTTGACGAGAAACCAACAGCTGATGGACAGGGATGAGACGGCAAAAGATGTTCAGTCAATCTGGGTCTTCCACCGCCTCTGTCGCCTGTCTGTACCTTGCTTTGACAGCATTTTCTTGCTCCAGTCTTATTGCGTGTATCAGCCCGGCTTTTCCTTTCTCACCTTCGGAACCCACCCGAGGACATGCATTCCATTGACTCAATTAGTCATCGAAGCAGACAGACAGACGTGCATCAATTAGCCAACTAACCTGCAGTTATTGTCTTCCCCTCACCCACCCACCCACCCGCTGACCCATGCGTCAACCAACCAACCGATCGACAGTTTGGTCCATCTGTCTTTCGACGGTCGGCCAGTGACGACGTGGAGCTTATTTGCAAATATTCAGGCAGACAGATAGGCAGCCACTGCATAAAGTTTGAGCTACATTCACGGCAACACACCTTTCATGTCATCATTTTCCAAAAGAGAAAGAAAACACGAACGAAAAGAAGACGCAAAAAAAGAAACAAGTCAGTGCTAGTAGCACAGCTCTTTCTTCTTCTGTGCTTGAAACCGACTTGTTTTCCAGCCAGCAATCTGCAACGTTGAATGACTTATTCATAAGTGAAAACTTCCCCACCAAACAGAATATGATGCGTGGATGTATCATCTGGATCTGTGAGTTGGTCCTGATGGGACAGAGGAGAGGAGTGAGTCTTCGTCTGCCTGCATGTGTTTCCGTTTCCCTGCCTGCCGGTCTGCCTGCGCTTTTGCTTTTCTTAATTTCGCATCAATTCACTCACTCACTCACTCATTCGCCTACACCGACGGAAGGAGGGAAAGAAAGATGGACAGATGCAAACAGAAAGGACGGGAAACGAAGGGAGAAAGGGAGAAAGAAAGAAGTGCACACACGAATGAATGTATTTGCTGCTGCTCGAAACGGCAAACGAAAAATGCGCTCCGACGACTGCTCAGTTCAGCACCGAGCGAAGAGAGACAAACGTGAGGTTGGTCTCACTATTGGTCGAGCTACTACCGAGTAAGAGAGAGACACCGAAGAAGGTAAGAAGAAAAGAAGGTCGAAAGAGACAGAGGCCGAAAGTAAAAATACAGAAATGACAGCACGAAAGGAGCAAGCTATCGCCGACGCATTCATTAGCTCTGCTGAGCTTCTCCTTTGGCCCATCGTTTCTTCTCTCATTCGATAACTCCCGGAACCTTTCCTTCCTTTCATACTCTCTTCTCCCTTGTCTTCCTCCTCTTTTCTCTTCGAGGCACTGAGTACGAAAAGAGAGACAGGGGAAAGCAGAAAGAAGAAAGTGTTTCCTTCCGTTCGGCCCCCGTCTTTTTCTTCTTCCACCTCTTCCCCCTCCAACACCTCTGTCCATCCACCCAACCACCCAGCAGTCTGCCGTTCGGGATGGATCGGGCAAGGTACACGTCGGCACAGTCCTCTCCTTTGTCGTTTTATTGGTGCGTGTACAAGTCAGTCAGCACGTCAAACAGTGAACGGACGAACGAAAGACCGAACGAATCAGCAAAGAACGATCTCCTGAACGTGCACACCAGACAGACAGCTGAACTGACTGACCACACCGACATCACAATGCAGAAAATGATACGACCGACAGACAGGACAACCACAGACACACCCAAACACCCTTCCATTTTCCTTGCCGCCCGTCCCAGTGAACAAACGCCAGCTTTACTTTTTAATGGAGGCCCTGCAGGAGTGCGAACGGACGGACAGACAAACGAACAAATCAAATCAGTGGCAGACGACCAGCCAAACACGCTGTGCACAGAAGAATTCGGAAACAAAAGAGAGATTCGCACCAGACAGAGAGAGAGAGGGACGAGGGGACGGATCGGCAGCTTCTTTCTTGCATGAGAAGCGCCTCTCCACCCGTCCTTTCTTGTCCGCTTGCTGCGGCTTTGTCTTTCTTTCGTTCCAAGAACCGGACGGACAGACAGACAGACAGACAGACGAACCATCGATCAGCCGCACGAAGGCAGATAGACAGAAAGACGGACCGGGCACAGGAATGAAAGAAATATAATTAGTGCCTCGGGAAAAATGCACCTCGACTTCTGCTCTCTTCCTTTCCTCACGTTTGACGAAGAGGAAGAAAGCATAGCGGACAGAGGCAACCATTCCCTCGTATCAAATTCGTATCACTGTCGTTTTCTCAGTCTCACCTGCAGACAATCGACGCATCGGAGGACCGCAGTGCTCAACGAAAAAAGACAGACAGACTACATCGTCTTTTCTTTCCCTTTTTCTCAAACAGACAGTTGGACAGACGCTCTGCATTAAAGCAATGATGACAGCCAATCGGCATGAAGACGGAGACACACGCCGGCGGACAGTCGAAAAACGAGCGTACTGAGACACACTCACGCACGGACAAAGGTGTACAGGCCGCTTTGCAGGGTCAGTGTAAATGAAGTTCGTTCAACAGGACCACACACAGAAAAGATAAAGAGGATGGCGAGTGCAGCACAGACTGAATGTTGACTTTTGCACAGCCTCCAGAAAACGATCGATCGAGCAATCAATCAAGCATGCAGGCACGGACCTTTCCTCTCTTGCTTGCCTTCATGGACGCGCAAAGAAAGAGAGAGAAAGAGAGAGAGAGAGAGAGAGAGAGAGAGAGAGAGTCCTTCAAGTACTATCAGCGATTGGAACAAGTTCACGTAGGAGAGAACAGAGATTAAGAGAACCGGGACAATTCGATCACACGAGCTGTCGGAAGTCAATCAGTAGGGCGGGAGGGCTTCAATGAAGAGTCGGTCGGTCTGTCTGATTCTGAAGATGCCCCCTCTCTCCCCCCTCCCTCGACACCTTTTTCGGCTGTTGAATGCTTTACGAAGGTCAGTCGGTCATTTGAGGTCTTTTTGCCGAATGCTTCACCTTCGAAAGAATTCAGTCAGAAGGAAGTGGCCAGGCACCAACTCGTCTTCTTTTTTTGGTCTACCTACCTCTCTTTCCTTCCTTTCCCCCTCTAGAGTCGGTTTCTTGTTTCCCTCTCGTCGTCCTGGATATTGACTTGATTGTCTTGATGGTAGCCATGAATGAATGAAGTGTCTGTTGCCTCTGTGAAACAGTCCCTCTCTCCCTCCCTCCCTCCCTTCATTGTTTGTTTCAATCCATCAACATGGTCTCTCCACATGCCTCCGCATCTCGCAGCAGTTTCCTCCTCAGTATCTGTCTGGTTCGCCTACGGAAAGAACAAATGAACAAAGTAGTAAACAACACCTCATTCATTTGTCCATCCGCTAAAATTTCCTTCCTTCCTTCCCCTTCCGTTTCCTTCCCAACCCACCAACAAACCCACGCTGGTTGGCGAGCAAACTGCTGGCGACAGCGGCTTGTCTATCCCTTTCCCTTCCTTTCCTCCCTCTCTCCATCCTCTCTCAGATTGCCCTTCCTTCTCCTCTTTTGCTTTCTTTGCTTTTTTTTCTCTACCAATCTCGCTGTTCTCCCACCGCCTCCCTCGGCACATACAAGCAAGCAAGCAAGCAAGCATGCGAACACGCACTCACCATGCTCAAAAAATCCAGTCACAGACAGCTGGCGGTCTGAATGAATGCCAGCAACCATGGAACGCAAGGAGGAACACGGATGAATCAGCATTAACCAACGCCTTAAGCTTTCGAAAACAGCAACAGACAGACAGAGACGGGGAGGGAGCCAGAAGAAGGATCAAGAGACGCAACAAGAGAAGAGAGGGGGAAAAGGAGGGAGGAAACGTGCATAAATGGTCGGTCATGCAGGCATCAATCATGCATGGAGTGCATGGATGAACTTAGAGAAAAGAGACATCAAGTCAGAAAATGAATGAACGAAAAGAGAAGGACGACCGGAAGGAAGTAGATCGACGATCAGAATGTCAGACTGAATATTCTTCTTCTTCGTTCTCTTCAACAATCACCAATCAGCCTTTTCCTTTCTTCACTTCTCTCACCTTACCTCTGTAGACTCTCCTCGTACTCCCCTCCAACTTGCACAAGCAAGCACGCAGACACATACAGACAGACACACACACGCACACACGCTCAGAGAGCGACACACACGCACGTACAGAGAGCCAACCACGCAAGCACAAAATGACAGATATCATGTAGACAGAGGATCATTCCACACGCATTGCTTGCAGTCGGTCGGCAGGTCGAAGAAATCAAAATCGATCTCGAGAGCTTGCAAAAGCTTTCGATCGACGACGGTTTTGATCAACTCGGTAAAGCTTCTCTTCTCTTCTCTTCAGGACACATTCAAACCTTCCCTTGTTCATTTCCTGTAGGAGACGCCCAAATCTTCTTAGTCCCCTCGCTCCTTTTTGTTTAAGGACACGTTCCCATCCGTTTCTTCCCTCGTTCTTTTTTTGATCGGACTCTCAGATTGTTGCAGGACTCTTGCTTCTTGTACGTTCCCTTGGCTCTTTGTTTTCGTCCAAAAAATTCAACGATTTCCTGTGAGCGGCTGAGGACTCGGATAGACCGCAGCACAGAAGAAAGAGAGAGAAAAACAGATGCAGACGGAAACGGGTAGGAGGAATGCAAACGAAAGAAAGAACCCCTACGAACCTCGTCTCGTCTCGTTACGCCTTCTACTACACGCCAGCAGTCAGATGAGCACAAACAGTCATCCGAGGCGAAGCAAGCAGTTTATCGGACAGACAGGCAGGCAGTGAATGAGTGCGTATGAAGGCAAGCAAACAGGCAAGCAAGCAGGCAGGCAAAAATGCAAGTGAACAGATCGAGTCAAGCTGGACAGTCGAAACCTTCCCACAGAGAGAAATCTTCTTTGTCCACCTCTCTCTGACGAGCTGACTCCCCCCCGGTATTCTTTCCATTCCCGCCACACACGTGCACTGCCAAGGAAGCTGTAAACATCAGATCAGTGCAACGCATCCACATGCACCGAACAACTGACTGACTGACTGACTGACTGACAGACAGTGAAAGGCCCTCGTCAGTCAGTCAGTCAGTCAGTCAAAGTCACGGGAGACATAAGGAGGAGGGACGTCCCGAAAATCGGGGGTTGCATGGCTGTACGTGCCCATCGGCACACTCGCACCTGGAATGTAGGAGAGCTCTTCCCTCAACCCTCCCACACCCACGCTGTGCCTGTCCCCCCCCTCGAACCGTGGCACCATCTGTGCCTGTGGGACGGCGACCGGCCCGCCTCGTCCCGTTGGGGACCACCCCGGAGGCCGCTCTGTTGGCGGGGGTCCATAAGAAGGGAGGCCGAGGCCCCCTCCCGGGACCGGAGAAGAATGCAACTGCACGTCGGCCCCACCGACAGACAATCCCGCCAGACCCCCACCTTCCTGCTGGACTGGGGGAGAAGCAGCCTGATGGAAGGCTGGAAAGGTCACTGGGGGGTCGACAGGCAGAGGCAGCATGGGGGACCCTTGGGGGGCCCCCGCAGGCGCAGATCTCTGCCCCCCTATTTCTTTCCCCCCTGCAACTGGTGCATCCCACACGTCCCCCCCATCTGCTGGCCACCCTTGCGCTTTACCCCTACTGCTACCGTGAGGGTGAGTGGAGGCCGATGGGGCGGGAGGGGGGGGAAACCCTTGTGGCTGCACAGAGAGGGGGGCGGCGGGGCGAATGTACTCAGGGGGCGGACCCGAGTCTGGGGCTCTGCCGTTCGCGTCGGCGCCTCCCACTTCAGGGAAGGGCCCTGGATGAGCATGCCGCTGGTGGTGATGCTGGTGATAAAGCGCCAGGTCACTCTGTGGTACCCTATCGGAGTGGGGATCCGGAACCGCCCACCTGCAAGGAAAGAAGGAAGGAAGGAAAGACTGAAGTAAGGATGGAGGGATGAAAAGGTGCACTGTGAACAGAAAAGGAAAGGGGAAAAAAAGAAAACGCGACGACGCTCCCATAAATCAACAACTAAGATGCCGGGGGGGGAAAACGGTGGAAAAAAGTCGGGCCTTCCGCTCTTCCCCCAGAAATCCCGCTGAAGGCAGGCAGAAAAAAAGGGACGGAGAAGAAGAGACTGAAAGAGTTGGACTCGGAAAGCAAAAAAGATTGATCGATCGATCGTCAGATCGCGCTTGAACTTGCAAATCTCACACAGAAAGCATAGTGCCGGTTCCTGAATTTCCTCACGTCTTTTCTGTTACCATCTGTCTTCCTGTTTGTGTGTGTGTGTGTGTGTGTGGACGAAGTTAGGGAAAAACTGACGATGGAGCAGGGACTCCCCTGACGACAAGAGAACGCGGATCTCTCCGGTGGCCGGGGAAGTGCTCGCTCGGTTCCTGCTCGGGAGGCGGTCTGTGTGCCTGAGGCTGAGCCTGGGGGTAGTTTGGGTGGCTGTGGGTGCCCCTGCTGAGGTGGGGGTGGTGATGGTATCTGTCTGGATGGGGGGGTTGGTGATCATGGTGAGGATGGTGGGATCCTTTTCTGTCTCTGTGGCTGTGGCGTGTATGAGGAATCATGGGATATCCCCCTGAAGCGGAGGCCGAGGAAGGTGCTGCGTCAGGGCCTGATTGGGGCGGGCGGAGGTGCTGGATGCTGTAGGAGGAAGAAGAAGGGTGCGGTTGGGACCAATGCGACTGGGGCCAGCTAGAGGCATGCGGGGGCTTCGGCATGTCTGAGTCCCTTTCCTCGAGTTCCTGATTTTGAAGCTGCTGTTGCTGCTGTAGAGTCTCGAAGTAAGCAGACCAGGAATCAGTAGACGGCTGCCTCTCTCTGGAACCCGTTGGAGCCTCCCCAGGGGATCCGTAGATCCGTCTCGTGCTCTCTTCCCACTCCCTAGGCCTCCCTAGATGCATCCCAGCAGCAGAGTCGGAAGAACCGTGAGGCAACGGAGGATACTGACCAACGCCGGCGGGTGCTGCTGCTGGAGGGTCAGATACACCGTGCGGAAGTGGGGGATACTGCCGACCCATCGCAGAGGATGGATGGACACGACCGGTGCGAGGATCTATGCGGCTTCCTGCTGGTGCTGCCGCCGCTGTGCTGGCAGAGGAAGAAGAGGGCCGACCGAGAGGGTCCCCAAACGGTTCCCTTCCCCTTTCCCAGGGCCTTCCACGCTCCCCCCGCGCTTCCCCTGCCTGGCCCTGACCCCCCCACTGCCTGCCCAAAGGGTCGACATGATGCTGAGAATGTGCTCCAACTGCATCAGCAGGTTCCCAGGGCCGTTCTCCAGGTCCTGCGGCAGCCGCATGCCACCCGCTGCCCTCCTCATACCTCCCTCCCGGGACTGTGAGAGTCACGGGAGGCGACGAGGCACCTGGAGAAATTGCGGGCGCACCCGTGGGCACAGGTGCGTGTGTGTGCGGAGGGGCAGCATGGGGCGGGAAGGAGGGCAGGTACCCCGGTAGGCCGGCGTCTTCTTGGGCCGCCGGGCGCCCAAACTCCCAACTCACCGCCCCCCTCTCTGTGTCCCCCACCAAAGGATAGTGCCCTTCTTGGGCCTCGTGGCCTGCTGCCGGATGCGCAAGGGCAGGATGGTGATGTGAGGAGAGACTGGGTATGTGGGAAGGTGGAAAGGGATCGGCGTTGGTTGGAGGTGGAAGTGCTGAAGGAGGAACTTCAGACTGGGGGGGGAATCGACTGGGGGGCGAAGTGCCGGGGATCGGGCGATTCGGTGGGGGCTCGGTGGGATGCAACGCGTGAGGATGGTGTGTGTGCAAAGGTGCAGCAGGGTTGGGGGAAGATCTCCCCGCGTCTTTTGGAATCTGCCCGCTGTTACCAGCTGAAGGAAGGGGGGGAGGACCCTGGGGACGCTTTGGCCTCTTGTTGAGTTTCTCCACATCAGTAGTTGGCTTCTGCTGGTTTTTTGGGTTTTTAGGTCCTTCTGCCGGTGGCTGTTTTTCCTTCAGAGGACTTCTTGGTGAGGGGTCGTAGAGCCCTGCCGTCTTTGAGGACATCGGATGGTGATGGTGACGGTGGTGATGATGAAAGCTGAACATCTGATCATCCTCACCGTCACTCTGCTCGTCATCGTCTTCCTCCCCAAGAAGGTGATCGTAACCTTCCTCCTCTCCTTCCCCCATTCCGGGCACACCATCCTGCGTCATTTCAATCAACCAACGAACCCGGGCAAGCCGACGATTCAACTTCCGTATACGGTTCCTGGCTCTGTTCCGTGCTGCTCGCTTCTCGAACGTCACTGGTAGAGGCGGACAGTAGTGGCAGTTCTCGCAGGAGAAACCGTTGCGGCAGCCTCGTTTGCTGAAAGCCCAGTAACACTTCTTCTGCCTGCAGACAAACCGAACAGGTTCAAATACATACGAAATCAGAGCTCAGACTGCTGAACAAACAGAGACATCCATGCGTGCCTGTCGAAGGGGCGCACAAACAAACGAGACATGCGAAGAGCACGCTCTGCGCCCCATTCTATGCTCTCCCACCAGCCCAGAACTGACCGGCAGCCTCCTTCGGCGACGGGGCGGTGGGGCAGTGATCCCACATTCTGCAGGTGGTGCAGAAAAACGCTTCGACCATGCGGTAGAGGGTCGAAGGTCTCAGAATCATGCCCCATGAAGTGAACACGGTTGCCCTGGGAATCAAAGTAGAAAGACACAGGCACAGGCGGAAGGGAGCGACCCCTCTTCCGACCTCGAAGTGCCCAGTACTCTCTGTCTGGCCTCCATATCAGGTCAACGCTGTGCCGACGAACTCCACGCCGGTCTCTCGGATGGGGAGGGGTCATTCCCTTTCCATCGACCTGTCGGAGAGAGTCCTGCACGCACTGCTTTGTGTTGGCTGCTCAGGTGACTATCGCTGCGTGCTCGTCCTGCTCCATGTGTACGACTTGTCTTAACCTTTGCTTTGCATCCACAATGTGATCTCACTGCATGATCTGTACGTCAACTATAGCGAATCAAATATTGTATGGTCAAGTGACTTTTCTTCCAGATATCCCGATCCGAAAGCTCACTTTCTAGACAATTCGTGGACCTCCAAACCACCTCTGAGAAGCACGTAGTTCAGTACTGTCCTCACATTTCCTCACTATTTCTGATCTTTGGTGGCAAATTGGTGCAAAATTTTTTCACACGCACGCGGCCCATCGCGGCCCTCAGACGCGGAGCGCGCGTTCCGGGCCATGCATTCCATCCGGCCCACATGCACGCAATTATAAGGCACTCACCCATTCGTGCAGCTATATAGCGCCAAGTGATTCGTGCCGTCCGAGGAACTCACTCATGCACTCTGAGCCGGAGACGGTCGCGGTATTCGCGACCGATACATGCAGTCGGGCGCGCTGTTTTTGGCGCAAAAAAAGCAGGTCCTGCAAGGCTGACCAAATGATACACTCAGCCAAAACTTTAATTCTTGAGGGATCATTCTTTGTTGTGTTCCATCTCTTTGAACAACAACAGCTCCAGGCCCGCTGTGTTTGTTTTGCTGAGGATTTCTCCAAAGGGTAGCGAGGCTCCCCATAGAATTTCGGTGTGTTTCCTTGTCCTTTGTTTCCGAAAACTTCAGTCTCAGTCTGCCTTCCAAGTGTTGAGCAACACTTCGCCAAGGTGGAGCTTCCTCGTTTCCGAGCGATGTTTTTCCGGCGAGTAGCGGCTCTGGCCGCTGCTTTAGCTCTCCCACTTGTATCATTACAAGCTACAGATACTGCAGTCGTTCCAATAGCGGTAAATGGAACCACTGCATCGATCGCGAACATAACGGTGGAACCAGCGGAAGAGTGTAAGGTGCAACCTTCCTTTGATCCTGTCGACACATTCTTTGCCATCATTTGCAAGCGATCGGCAGAGTATGCCAAACTTTCCTTCCACTCCGAGGACGGCCAGGTAGTGGATGTCATCACTGAGCACCCCATCGAATCACGAAAAATCCTCTTCGGGGCGGACCCGGAAGAAAGCACAGAATCTGTCAACGTGAAAGTCTGTCGAGACAGCGAGAAAGGAGAAGGATGCAGACCCTATTTCTTCCTCGTCAGACAAGAGGGATCGGCCCGGGCAATGTTGAAGGCCCTCAACATGTCGCCTGTTGCCAAACCTCTTGCTCCTTCATTTTCACCTCACCGCCTTACGTACAACTGCACCCTTTTCTTCGACACCCCAACAGTTCTGCGCGCGAAAATGTTTCGGCACGGAGCAGTATCCTTCGTCAGTTCCGACACCGCTGACTCGTCCCAAGCAGTGAAGGAGTTCCGACCAGAGAAGTCGGGACTGATCGACGTGTTCACAGTCTCCAACGATTTCTCTGCAAAAACAACGTACACGATCAACTACAACACGGTCGCACCCACAGGAGCTCTACTGCAACCCGAGGGACTTTCGTTCTCTGTCGGGGACCTGACTCCGAAATTTGATCCCTTCGAGACCTCCTACTCTCTCTTCGTTCCTGAGGGAACTAGATCAGTCCAGGTCTGTCTTTCGGTTATGTCAGGCAGTGGGAGACTGGGATAGGAGGTGTCCTGTTGGGTTTGTTGTTTTTTCCCTTCGTCTCTTCCTTGGACTCTTTGTCCTGTTGTTTGACTGCCTTTCTGGTGGTATTTCTCCCTGTATATCTGAAAGTAATTCGCATGTTCTGTACGACCAGAAATGAGCGCGTTTCTTCCCGTCGCACTGGCAGAGCCTCCAGACTGTGCTGCTTCCCTATTTTCGTTTGTGGCGACAGTAGATTCGACATTGAGGGGTGTCAAAGGCCTGACTTCATTTCTCCTGGGCATCTCTCATTGAGAAATCCAGACACGAATGTTGCCTGTGAGCTCCAGCACGTATGAGAAAGTCGTCAAAAACGTCGCACAGTGACTTTGAGGAATTGAATGAACACTTTTCTTCACCAACGTTTGTATGTATTTGAATGTCCATGCAGGTGACCTGCAACCCGGTGAATCCGGAGGCAGAGTGCCGAGTTGGTCTTGACGGTACTGCAATGAAGGGCGGGGGCACGTCGGACTTCACCCTGAAGACGGGGAGTAGCTTCGATGAGATGATGGTCACAGTGACCACAAAGAACGACGAGAGGACTTACGTGGTGGTGGTCTTCTGGGGCGAGATGGGGGCAGCGATCAACCAGGATCTGCTCCTTGCGAACCTCACTGTGTGGGATGAGAGCCTCCAGCAGGTGGAACTCAACGAAGAGTTCCATCCCTACAGGTCTGTCTAAAGAGAAGGAAGATCTGTTTATCTGTGCGTGTTGGTGTAGATATGGGATGGGGATGTGCAGACGGTGTGAGTTTTCCCCTACCGTCTCCATCATGCTTTCGCTTCCGATCGTTCTCCTTTACCACTGCCTCACCTTGAATTGACGCAATTGAAATTCCACCCATGTTCTGTTTTTCCGTGTTTTCCTTTGTGCTTCTTCCTCACCTCACCCCACCAACCCTGTCTCCCCCCCTCCTTTTCCCGCAGACTCACCTACTCTGCCTACCTGGAGAAGAACCAGAGCTACATCGTGTTCAAGCCCCTCGCTTTCGACGAGGGAGTCACCGTGACTGTCGATGGTCGGTCAGCCCGTCCGTTCTCTCTCTCTCTCTCTTCCTCTCTCTCTCTCTCTCTCTCTCTCTTCCGATCCTCCCTGTCTGTCCGTCTGTCGGGTGCCTGTTTGGAAGAAAGAAGAGAGACAAAAAGCAAGCAAGAAACAGTCTGACTCTTTATTTGCCCTCCTCGCTCAGTTTTCTACCAACGCTTGCTTCTACTCCCAGCTCACTGTGAGACTGTCTGACCCTCTGTAAACGTGCCTGCCTCCCTGCCGGGAGAGTCGGGGTATCTACACGCACATTCATGTATGCACCGAGACGTGTCAGACGTTGTTCCCTTCTTCTGCACGTGCACGCAGAAGTGAAGGTGGTAGACGGGCACTCGGAGTGGATCGTGGCCCCTCGGTGCAAGGTGGAGGAACTGAAGGTGCGGGTCACAAAGGGGCACGAGGAGGTGGTCTACATCGTCTCTCTGTATAGAAAGTCCCCATGGTCAGTCAGTCAGTCAGTCCGTCCGTTGGTCGGGGGAAGGGGGGGAATGTGGAACAAGATGTTGAGTGAGGGTGTTTCTCGCTACACCGGTCCAAGAATTGATCTTGTTTTCAAAAGCAAAATGTGTGTATGATTCGTTCCAAACGAGCGTGAATCTTTTCCTGCCGTCGCTTCTTCATGCTCTGCACACAGAAGCAAACAGTCAGAGGAAGGCGAAGAAGACATGCTGTGTTTCTGTTTGTTTGCCTCCCTCCCTCCCTCCCCTCTCTGCCTGTGTTTCTGTGCAGGTACGCGTGTACATCCTTCACAGAGTACCTCTCGTTCTTTGCCAAGTGGGCGAACATCGTCCTCTCGTTGTCGAATCCCGAGAACCTCATCGACACTGCAAAGTTCCTGCAGGTCAGTTCCCTTCCTCTTTCTGCGTGCGTCAATTGAAGAGGATGGTAACTGGTCGTATCCTGCTGAGTGGAAGGCCGACAGGCCGACTGCTGTGGCGGTTTTGGTCTTCTTTTTGTTTCTTCCTTCCTCTCTCCTCTACTCTCTCTCTCTCTCTCTCTCTCTCTCTGTCTGTGTGCGTATGTGTGAGTGTGAATTTTTTAAAAAAGCACGTCTCTTTTTTTCCGTGGTTGCAGTTCATCACATTGATCGGCAGCGTCGACAATCTTCCCGACCCTTTCGTGACCTTCTCGGAGGGTTTCGAGGACATCTCTCTGAAGCCCCCAAGTCCGGAAGACCTGCTGAAGGAGCAGGAGGAGATCTTCCTCCAAAACGAAATCGAACATTCCAAGGAAGCACAGGGAGGAGGGAAGTGGGAGGTGGCCTCTGTGGTGGCCTCCGCAGGCGGATTCGGACTTCCTTCCGTCTCTACAGCTGCTGAAGCAGACGCAAGAAGAGAGCTCGGCATGGGCTCAGACAAGCGAAGACTCGACGCACGCAACTTCGCTGAGGATTCCGACTCGGTCAGTCAGAGAATATCAGAGAAAGGAAGGGAAACCGAGGATTTCGTTTTTCAACTAGTTTTTGTTTCCTTCAATTTCCATCTGTCTGTCTGACACACAACCACTGTAGCACTCTGAGGTCATGCGCGCTTCCTTCCATTTTCTGCTGATTGATCGTCAAGCCTCCTCCTCACCTGCTCCCCTTTTGGCTCTGTAGCAGCTTTTGTGGGACCTTTTTCCCCCTCTGTTGTGCAATTTGTGGGTTATGTGCGGCAAACAAGACAAACCTGCACGCATTTTGGGTGTGGCTTTGTTTGATTATCCCCCTTCTCGCTGCTTGTTCCCGTTGTGTGGCTGCAGTACGACAAGACCTTCAGCCATGGTGCGAACGAGAAGGAGGAGGACGCCCTGGGTGCCTCTTCCTACTCTGCCGCATCACTTCACGTTGGAGACATCGACCTGGACGAAGTCAGAGAGGCCAACAGGCTGGGAATCTACGGGGCGGTGAAACCCAATCATACCTCGTTTGCAGCATACAAAGAAGTGAGCAAGGACATGCAGGGGGTGCACGAGAAGGCGGGGTGGCCAGAGAAAAGCACGGAGGTCGATGCGCCATCAACAAGCAAAGAGGACGAAGAGGTGAGTGCCTTGATTGACGCGGACTTTTGGTACGGGGGCTCAATGAGGGTGACACTAGAAAGGCATCGGCGATCGAGAGGCATCCTCTTCAGCGTCTCCCACTCTATGTGAATTTTCGGAGTCTCCAAAACTCAAAGCTTGACAGTCAAGTTTTGATTCAACTTCAAAACGATTTATTTTTTGTTTGGCGACAAGTCCACATGCAGTGTGTGAAAGCTCTTTTCACTTTGAGAAAGAAAAACGCATGAAGAGTGCAAAAAGTCTCTGTATGAAAAACACAACAACCACCGCAGGGTGACAAGGGAGCCGAGTACCTCGAGTACTTGATTAACGTGGTGTTCCTCACTCTGGGGTTCGCTTTCATCACCGTCGTCTACATCGTCATCTTCTTCTCTGCCATCAACAAGAGGAGAATCCACCCTGCCGCGTGGAAGCCGGGGCCCTTCTGGATCTTCGTCCTCGATTTCGGTCTCATCATGTACACACAGGCGGCGGCTTACCTGGTGTTCAGTACACAGGGCGATATGACCTTTGGAGGTAGGGCTGTTCTTTATTTTCACTTTTTTTCTTTCTTTCTTTCTTTCTTTCTTTTCTTTTCGTTTCTTTTCTTTTCTTTTTTCTTTCTTTCTTTCTTTCTTTTCTTTTCTTTTCTTTTTTTTCTTTCTTTTTTTCTTTCTTTCTTTCTTTCTTTCTTTCTTTTCTTTCTTTCTTTCTTTCTTTCTTCTTTTCTTTTCTTTTCTTTTCTTTTCTTTCTTTCTTTCTTTCTTTCTTTCTTTCTTTCTTTCCTTCTCACTTTCCTTTCCTTCTGTCTTCACTTAGTCCTCTCTGTCCAGGTACTGGACGTTATTCTGTGCGTGTGTATGACTTTGTGCTTTTTCTTCTCGCTGGCTCGACGTTTAGAGAAAGGTACATTTTTCTTGCTTTGATGCTTCACAAAGACGTCAAGTGATTCTCCTTGCAGTGCTTCCACCGAATTCTGTGATGACTTTTTTTGCAAGTCGGAGGGTCCGATTTTCTCCTTTACCTGTTCATTCTCTACTCACGTGCAACCTGTTCTGTAATCTCTTGAAGCAGAATTCCTCCCACCCCTTTTTTCTGTCTCGCTCATACAGCGTTCACCATCAGGGCCGGACTCGTTCGTCCCTTCTGTGCGGTGATGCTGTTCCTCTACCCTCTCGGGTCTCTCCTGGCTGCTGCCATCATCCTCTACTACTACGCTCCTAAACTGGGAGATGATACGGACAAGTGAGCCGGGACGGGACAAGGAGGGGGGGGTTGTGGGGGAAAAGGGAATCAAAGATGGAAAGGCACTGCTTCTTTTCCTTGCTTCTCGTCCAGAGGGCAGAAGACGGGTGGTTTCATCCACCCGCTTCGTTCTCTTATTGGATTCCCCTTTCTACTCCCCTCTCTGCCGTTTATCTCGTCTTTTCTGTCCCCCGTTTCAACGGTGTATCTATGCAGAGGCGAGACGGACCCGAAGACCGGCCGGGCAGACACGTCGCACAGATACATCGTGTGGGAGTCCCATGTGCGGAAGTACATGGACAAATTCGTCGAGTACGGAAAGGGGTTCAAGGAACCCGACTGGGCGGGACCTTTCGCGAACATGATCCCCGGACTCTTCACACAGTCAGTGATGGCACTGCAGAAAAGAAAAGGGGGGAGGAAGCATCAAGGGCGAGAAAGTCACCCCCGCATCCGCCTTCCCGTTTCTTTCTACTTTCTTCTCTTCTGTTCTCTGTTTTAAAGACTTTTTCCGACTTTCCAATCTCTGTTCAGCTGTACATCCAGTGTTGTTCTGTGAGAGTGCAGTTCTCTTCTCTTATCTCATGCTTTGGATGGAAACCCGGCCAGCCCGTTTGCTGCACGTCCTCCCTTCCTGTCTTCCTGCCGTCTCCCTTCCTTCATGTCTGCCCGACTTGCAAAGGAAAAAAAAAAAAAAAACATCTCTGTATGCGTGTGTGTGTGTGTGTGTGCAGGGCGATTGACGCCATGATCCCTGTCCGTCCCCCGAAGAGGAAGTCTATCGAGGACCAGTTGGCAGAGAAGTTTGAGGATGTCTGGAACTCTGCGGACGGCACTCCGGGTCTCGACCCTGACCAGATGACATTCTCCAGACTGAGGGTGAAATTGATGAACGACGCAAGGAGAGAGGGAAAGAGACTTGATGAAGCTCTGGGTGACAACACAGCCATCCAGAGAGCAAAGGACGAGGCATTCGAACAGTGGAAGACAACGTCAGTCAGTGTAATGCCTCCGTCTTGCTTCCTTCATTTTTTCTGTCTGCCCTTCTCTCTGGCTCTCTTTCTGCCGTTCTCTGATTGTGTCCGGCTCTCTTTCTTTCGGCCTCTGGCTTCTCCTCTCTTCTTCCTCCCACGGCATTTCTGCAGCTGTGTTCTGTCCATCCTACTACATGCAAAAGGTCTTTCTCTTGTTTTGCGAGACTATTGCAGTAAATCTCCTTGCCTCAATTTCCCGCTACCGTTGCTTACAGGTACTTCCGTGCCAACCCGTCTGCCAAGTGGAAGCTCCAGTACGCCAAGGAGGACTCTAAGCAGCTGGTGTTCCGTCAGATGCACTTCCTCCGAGGCTCCAAGTGCTGTGGAGGCAACGCAGCTGCAGAGGGACTGGAGGAGAATGAACAAATCGACAAGGAGATTGCACAGCTTTGCTCAGTTCCCTGGACAGCGGCTGCGTACGACCCCGACTCTTCGGTTAGTCTGTGCTGGCAGTTTTCGTTTTGGGGCATTCTTGCTTGTTAAGGATTGGTGTTTAAAAACTGTTCAAATATGTTCATTGACTGGTTGATGATTCGATTAGCCCTTTTTGCTTTCTCTTCTTTTTCTGTCGCTCCATTTTTTTATTTTGTTGATCATTCCAGCAACAAAAAGAATAAATCTGTTTCTCTGTCTGGTTTCGCCCTACGTGAGCGCAGTTGTTCGTTGGCTTCAACGCATCCTGTGACCGCTCTTCTTATGCTCTGGCTTTTCTTTCCTTGCAGAGACTGAAAGTCCTGATCGATGCTGAGGCCTACAACGCTCCGAGACAGTTCCCGAAGCTGAAGACGACCTCAGGCAGCTCCACCGTGGCCCCGTCTTCCGGCACAGACTCTTCGGAGAAAGAGGAGGAAGTGCCCGAGGGAGTAGAGAGACCTCTGCCGATTCCCGATCTGGCCATCGGCCTGTACGGAAAGTCACTCAAAGAGGTCTGTCTGTCTGTTTCTCTGTCTGTCTGGCTGTCCCTGTGTCCTGTGTCTTTGTCATTTTCTCTGGCTCTCTTTCTCTGTCTTGATGTCTGCCTGATCGACTGACTGGGAGGGAGACGGCCTCCCTTCGCCCCCTTTCAAGGTGCGGTCGTTCCTCTGGTGTTCTTTCGATTCTTCCTTCTCTTCACCTTCGATCATCCTTGCTGCTGCTCCCTCCTGCATGAGTTTCCTTCTCTTTCTCTTTCTTTCTCTTTCTCCTTCTCTTTCTCTTTCCTTCTCTTTCTCTTTCTCTTTCTCTTTCCTTCTCTTTCTCTTTCTTTCTCTTTCTCTTTCTCTTTCCTTCTCTTTCTCTTTCTCTTTCCTTCTCTTTCTCTTTCTCTTTCTCTTTCTCTTTCCTTCTCTTTCTCTTTCTTTCTCTTTCTCTTTCTTTCTCTTTCTCTTTCTCTTTCTTTCTCTTTCTCTTTCTCTTTCCTTCTCTTTCTCTTTCTCTTTCCTTCTCTTTCTCTTTCTCTTTCCTTCTCTTTCTCTTTCTTTCTCTTTCTCTTTCTCTTTCTTTCTCTTTCTCTTTCTTTCTCTTTCTCTTTCTCTTTCTCTTTCCTTCTCTTTCTCTTTCTCTTCATGAGTGAGTGAGTGAGTCTGCAGGTGAACAACCGGACTCTGATGCAAGACTATGCCGACGCCGCGGTTGCTTTCAAGAGATTCAGAGTGAAGAACACCTACGACAGGCAGATCGAGATCGAACTGACGATCGAGGCGCAGCACATCGACCAGGCCCTCACGAAGTTCAGAGACCTGCAGGTCCAATTGCCCGTCGAACATCTGCAACAGAAGACGACAGATACGTGGGGGGCCTTCTACCAAAAGTCAGTCCTTAGAATAAAAGGGTGTTTCTTTCGCTTTGTCTCCATGCACCCATCCGCCCTATTTATCCTCCTTTTTCTCACCATGCCCCCGTCTTCCTTCTTTGCTCTAGGTTCCATTTATTTCTTTCAACTACAGGAAGGAAGGTGGAGTTGCTTCTGAAGTAGAGGAGAGAGAGTGCCGCTGGGTGGGAAGTGGGCCGGCATCCCTCTTCTTGCGTCGTAACTCCTGCATCCATCCCCTTTTGCCTCCCCTTTCCATGCACCCACCCGCTTGTTTTAACGTGTTGCTTGCAGGTCCACTCTAGGGAAGCTCTACTTCTTTATCCTGCGCCGTCTGACGGTGGGTCTGTCCATCTGCGGTCTCGCCTTCCTCTCCGGGATGCACCACGCAGGGCCGAAGCAGCTCCTGCTGTTTGCCACCGTCTCCGGTCTCACCCTGGTCTTCGAGTTGATCGCGGGGTTCCTCGCCACTCTGGAGAAGACCCGCATGAAGGAAAAGCAGAAGGTGCGTGCGTGCGTCAGTGGAGGGCCTTATTTTGCGTATACAAGAGGTAATTCACGGCATTCGTCATTGTTGTATTCTTTGATCGCTGGTCTGTTCACGATGTCGCCGGCAAGGCAAAAAGATCTTAACGGACAGTTGCCTTTCTCCTGCGATGCGGTCATGTCTACGTGAATCGTGAAGGGTTGTGAATTCTTGCATCGACATTTCCCAACCACATTTTTGTTTGCCTGCTTGGTTCCGTACCTCTGCATGCGTGTGCAAAAACAACCATGTGAATCTATGTGTATATATATATATATATGTGTGTGTGTGTGTGTGTGTGTGTGCAGTTCAACTTCGAAATGGACGAGGAAGTCCTGATGAAGAAGGGAGCCATGGAGGAATATGTGCGTCGCTCTGGTTTCTCTTTTTTTTCTTTTCCTTTGCCCGTTCCTTTGTCGGGCTGTAGGTAGCAGGTCCTCGCGGACTTGCTTTGGCGTTTCAAATCTGCAGGGGGGGGAGGTCTTCGGAGGGATGTCTGCAGAGGGCAGACAGACGGAAAGGCTTTTCTCTTCCTTTGCTATTGTAGTTTTGACTGTCCATCATTTCCCCCGGCTCTGTGGACTTTGCTCTTTCCCTCTCTGCATGCGATCCTTTCGTGTATAGCGTCTCATAGGCTTCACGATTTTTCTTTGAGCTTTCCAAATTCTTCTGAGCCCCACTCCACTTTTCTTTCCTGCGCCGTCTGTTTGGTTCTCGATACATCAAAGGATGGAGGGATCGAGAGATGGATGCAACAATGGATGGAGAGAGGAGCGCATGTATGTTTGGATGGATGGCTGCAGTTGAAGAGCGGGACGGCAATTGTCTTGCCTCTGCTGACTGACACCGACCTCCCTGCAGAAGACATCGCGGTGAGTGAGGGAGTGAGTGAGTGAGTGCTGTATGAAATTTTGTTCGTGACGTCCCTCGTTTCGTTTTTCGCATCTCTGTTCTTGTTTCCTCCCCTCTCCCTTCTTTGCTCCTCCGAATGAAAACGTGGACACGCACACACCACACAAACGCGCTCACACACACACACAGAGGGGGAGAGAGTGACAGTTTCTAATTGAGATCCTTGCTGTCTTGCTGTTTTCCTGGCTGCCTGCAGAACATGGAGAAGATTGTGCTGCCCAACCTAGACTCCCAGCTCCTCCGCATCAAGTCCGACGGCGCGAAGGACGCCAGACGCGAGGAGTATGAGAGGCTCGGCATGGAAGGGGAGTTCGAGAAGCAGAGACAGATTGGGTACGGCCGTGTGTTGGTCGCCTTCCAAGTGACTGCAGTGAAGCTCGACAGAAGGGTAGTGCAGCGCAACATCGAGGCACGAGTGGTGAAGGACGAGTACGAAACCTACAACAAGAAGCTGAACAGCAGAAGCGGGTTTGATTTTGACTGCTACATCGACAAACACGACCTGCCATCTCCCATGGTCGGTTGGTTCGTCGATTGACACAAGACGAGGAACAAAGAAAAAGAGCTGAGAGAGAAGGCATCCATCAATCTGTCCCCTCACAACTGAAATGTCTGTAATGCTTCTCGCTGTGTTTGTGTTCGCACCCGTGCCTGTCCTTGTGCTTTTCCAGGGCATCTGTGCACTAATTCTTCTTGTTCGGTGCCTGTTTGTTTTTCTCTCCTGCAGCACGTGATGGACTCAGAGCAGTCGGAGGACGTCCCCGGAAAGTTGATGGAGGGCTCAGGAATGGTTGACGGGAAGGTAGCGCCAGAAAACTTCGTGATTTGGGAACCTTTGAAGCCCTGTTTCGTGTGGATGGAGGTGAAGGCGAAGGACTGCAAGAAGGTCGTGCCGGTGAGTCAGTCCGCTTATTTTGAGGTTATCCTTTTTTGTTCATTTTCTTCTCTATTTTGATTCAGTAGAAAAAGGGGTAGAGAGAAACAGAAGAAGATAGAGACAGCTTCTGCCACTTTATGTGAAGATCCTCTGCATGTCCCCAAACGACCAATACAATTTCCCCCATCACGTCGCTTTATCGCTCTGTCTTTCTCTCCCGATCTGCCGCGATGCATATTCACCTTTTGTTCCCTCTTCTCTTCTGCCTCTTCGTGCATCAATTTGACTCCAACTCCAACCCGGCGACTGACCTCAACTCCACTCACAAACCAAACACAACTTTCGAAACTCGACGAAACAGCCCAACCTGGCAGCCGAGGCATGGAGGCAGCAGGTGAAGGACGACGCCCTCGGGAACACCATGAAGTTCTCCGACCCCATGAAATACATCCGACTGATGCAACTCGGGTGGATCCGGTTAGTCAGTCAGTGGGAAGGCGATTGCCGAACAGAGTTGGGAAGACTGCGTTGACACCTTTTGCTCGCGCTCTTTGGCGTTTCTCCTCGTCTTGCCTCCACACATCGATTAATGAACATGCGCACACTTGTCCTTCTGATTTGGGCTTGAGAATGAGGTGGTGTACGAGCTCGGAAGGAAATGTGAATCAGGCGAAGAAATTTTCGTTCTGTCACTTCTGTCTCTATGGCCGTTCCACTCCTCCGCCCTCTCTCTCTCTCTCTCTCTCTGTGTGTGTGTGTGTGTGTGTGTGCGCGCGCGCGCGCAGATTCGGAGAGATGTCCTGCTGGAAAAATGAGCAGGCGAACAAGATCGGTAGCTTCGCGAGCCAGTGGCTGGGAGGGGAGGCGGCGACGATGTTCTTCCAAGTGCTCGTCTTGGTCGTGCTCTTCATGGGTGAGTAGATCTTCTTTTTTCTGTTTGCGATTCCTGAGGCTGCATCAGGCAGGTTGAGGCACATTTCTTCTCTTGGTGGGTGGGGACTTGGCAGGTTGATGAATGTATGAGGAGAGCATCTTGCGTTTGCCTCATTTGTCCCCTCGTTGAGCAATTCAGTCTGAGCTTTTCGTGTTCTCTTTCTCTCTTCAATTGGTGTGAAAAGTGAAGACTCCTTCATGGACAAAGAAGAAGAAAGAGAGCACATGAAAGACGATCAACATGAAAGACGATCAACAACAAGGATCCCAGAATGTGGGCAGGTGCATGCACTAATTGAATGTGAATGAATGAATGAAAACAGGCGTGTATGGATACGTGGACATTCATCCATTCAATCATTCTTGCAGGCCACGAGGATGTCGGCATCATCGAGGTCGAACTCGGGGCTCTGTTGGCGATGATTTTTGCGATCGCTGTCATGGTCTGTCCGTCTCTGTTTTTTTGTTTGTCCGTTTCCTCCTTATTTCTTCTCTTGCCCTCCTTCCAGCCGCTTGGACTGCTTTCTGTCTGTTGCCTCTCTTTTTCCTGTTGGTGCGCTGTATTCTTCTGTGTGTCCTGCAGTCCATCCTCCCACCTGACTGACTGAATGGCTGAGTGGCCCTGACTCTGACTGACTCCTTCACTCACTCACTCACTCACTCGTTGCATCGATGCAGGTCATCATGAACGGAGAGGGATCAATCGAGTTCATCAAGAGTCTCTCCCAGTGGGTGGCAGAGAACGTCAGTCTGTTTGTTTGTTTGTCGATCTGAGAAAGAGAGAAAAGGTAGAAAGAACCATATGGTATGTTTCTCTGTTTGTCCATGTGTCTGTCTTTTTGTTCGTCAGAAGAAGAAGAAGGAGAAGCGAGTGGAAAAGAAAACATAGAGTCTGTCAATCTTTCGGGCTATCAGGCACCACAGCTTTCTGTTTGCTTGCGCAGTCTCCTTTCGACTCTGGTCCGTGAATTGACAGTAAGAAAATGAGGGCGCGTTGTGCTTTTCTTTCATCCTTTTGACCCTTCGTCGTGGTTCTCAATCTTGAATGAAAACTCTGGCTGCCAATACAGACAGAGTTTCAGAAAGGCCATGAGGGAAGGAATTGGAGAGAGAAAGAGAGAGCAACTGATTGGTTGATTTGGTCTATGATTCTCTGTCCGCAGGGAGAGGAGTTCAAGTCTCAGGTCGGGTCTGCTCTCGGACAAGGCTCTGCGGCCTACTACGAAATGCGAAACTACTACTCGTAAGTCGCCTGCTTGACTGCATTTTCTTTTCTTCTCTCCCTCTTGTCTTTCTTTAGAAGCATTTTTGGATCTACGGATGCTTAAATGGATGGATGCAGCCTGAGCATGTGCCGTCGACGTCGCTGCGGAGAGTTTGTGGACACTTCCGCCCCGGCGGTGAAGACAGTGGAGTACGTGGACACCTTGACGAAGAGACTCTGCAAGGACCATAGCGGGGCGTTTGCCTCCGAGTTTGTCGCCAACGACAAGCACGTGACCTCGTCTTCTAAGGACGCAATGGTGGGTATGGGTGGCTGGTTGGGTGGGTGAATATGAGCAGAAAGGGAGATGTGCCGGTCTGTTCTGCTGGTCTTTTTGTGTGAGCGTGAGAGTTTGCCCGGATGGGAAAGCATTTTTACATCATGTTCGGTGGTTTCACTCCATTGAGTCTGAAATGTGCAGGTCAGCGGCCTGTGGGTGAAGCGGTACGTGAACTCAGTGCAAGCGGATATCGACCTCCTCGAAGACGAGATCAAGCTGATGGACGTCGAACTCACCCACATGGTCCGTCAGTCAGTCAGTCAGTCAGTCAGTCGGTCGGTCGGTCAGTCAGTCAGTCAGTCAGTCAGTCAGTCAGTCAGTCAGTCAGTCAGTCAGCTTGTCGACTGAAGAGTCACTTAGGTGAGCAGTCAAGTGAAAAGGCGGTCTGTTCTTTTTCGTCAGCCCTTGTGTGCACAACCCCACTCCTTTCGTGCTTCGGAAAGGAGTCCAGGCAGGTACTGAGAGAGCAGGACGGTTGGAAGTGGGACTCTTCCTCGCGTACCTTCTCCCTCCGTGATGAACGCACGCATGTGATGTGTGTTCTTCTTTCTTTGCCTGCCAATCGCTGTGACTCTCTGCAGGTCCAGAACGTAGACGAAGAAAACAGAGGCCTGCACATGAAAAATGTGCAGAGGAAGAGAAGACAGAGCAACAAAGTCCGAACATACGTCGGGCAGCTGAGCAACCTGATGGAGAACGGAGTGCTGAAGGTGGAGGCGTTGAATCTGAAGGACAAACCCGCACCCATGTTCGCAGACAAAGGAGTGGACGACCTCGATCTTCTCTTCGAGGGTCTTCTCCTCTCCGGAGGGGTCTGTCACTATGTTTGGTTTCTTCGATCTGCACGTTTTTCTTCAAGGCGATACTTTTCCTTGTCGTCTCTGCGTGCGTTTGCCGTCCAACTGTCAGTTGCTTGACTTGCCTGGAGACAATGAATCTTTTTCTCCGTGAGTCTGGTTGGTTTCCCCATTCTTCATCCTGTCACAGCCTTCAGTTTCTGGCGATTTGGAGCGTCGCGGTATATGCATATCACTCTTTTTGCTTGAGTGTCGTGTTCCATGCATGGTTGCGTGCAGGTGTCCTGGTCGCACAAGACCATGGCCGACCTCTCTCTGCTGAACAGTCAGGAGAGAAACAGATTCAGGGTGAGCGCGTGGCTTGATTGATGCGTGCGCCGTCCTTCAGTCAAAATGGGTACTATGACACGAAAACGGTCATCGACTTAAAAAGAAACTGAGGTGTTGTTTTGGCGTTCTCATCGATCAACAGATATGAATGAACGGTGTTGGAGCAAGTTGGCAATTGATGTTGTTTTCCGTCAAACAACTTGCGTCGTGTTGTTTTTCTGACATATGCAAAAAAAAAATGGGCCGCTACAAAAAATGAAGCATGTAGTACAGCTGATTGACACTGCTGACTCTCGGATTTGGGCAGATGCACCTCAGACACCCATTTTCCTCTCTCCCCCTTCTGCCTCCCTCTCTGATCCTCTGACTGCATGAGTGCAGCTGTACAAGACTATGACCTCCCCCAGAGAAGTCTTCACGTTCGATCCCGTCAGCGAGAGACCAGGAGTGGAGCAGGTCCTGCCGATCTCCCTGCCCTCACACGTCAGTTACGTTAAACAGGGGGCAAACGAATCTGTTTGGGTGACTGGTGGTCGGCATGAGACACTTACGTGACTCAAGACCGTTGTGCGTGCGTGTGTGTGTGTGGTCTTCCGGAAAAGAGAGAAGAGAAAAAAACACGGCGAGGGTCGACAAGAATAGGGGCGGAGAATGATGAGACATTGACGAAGCCGCAGAAATGAAAAGGGCTAGAATGTAAACATCCAATTGGAGTGAGAGCGATTGACGCAGTGTTACCACCCAGCGGGTGCTTTCCGTACGTGGGCGTTTCTTTTGTCCTGACGCACGCACGCAGGCGTTCGTCCAAGGAGACAAGGTGCGCCTGCCGAGACACTGCGCCACCTTCCAAGTGACGAACCACTTGATGCAGCCAGACACGGCGATCTTCGGCAAGCAGACAGACTCGTACACCTCTTTCTTCTGCGACGAGTCCTACATCGCCACCCCGGGCAAGACAGTGATGGTCAACAAGACTATTCCGGTCGGTGGATGGATGGGTGGGCGCTCGTGTGGCGTGGGCATGGAGGGCTGATGTGAGAGGCACAATGGGTGAAGAGTGCATGGTGATGTCTGATCTCGCCTCGAATATTTCTCTTCATTTCAGACCTTTTTTTTGCTGACTGAGTTTCTGTCCCATGTAGCTTGTTCGTTTGATGGATGAGCTTGCTTCTTTGACCTTTCTCTTCATGCATTCTGTCGTCCGTCTCTTTACCCTTCGATTGCTTGCAGGCATCTTGGTATCTCCGTGTGCAAGTGCCTCCCCAGAAGAAGCACGGAAAGCCCGACATCACCGCGGGAAAGTGGTATGAGCTGACCGTGGAGACTGTGACGGGAGAGGAGTACACCCAGGTTCGCAAGGCAAGGAGCAGAGACTCAATGGATCATGAGGCCAAGGCCGCGCGCAAGAAGGCCAAGAAAGCCGGTGAGGAGGACGAAAAGGACGACAAGGAGGCAGAAGCAAAGAGGGAGGCGTTGAAGAAATTCAACGGCGCGCCCGTGATCTGGTTCTACTTCCCTCACTACGCCATGCCGAAGACGGTGAAACTTTCCGATGGAACCACCGGCATTAAGTGTCCCGGGGCCTCCTTTGGCGAGTTGGTCTTGAAGAGTCACGAGGAACCTCTCGACGATCGGATCGACAAGTCCATTGCTCCCGATGCGGATGAAACCGTTTTCTCCCAAGCCTCTTATTCTTCCAAGGCACCGTCTACCAGGGCCGCATCTGAGAGAATGACCTCACGGAAGGCTCTGGACAGGCAGAGTACAAGAAGGAAGATGGACGGGTCGACGATCTTGACAGGCCAGTCTGGATCCCCTCAGAAGGGAACGAGCAGACCTGAGTGGAGGCTTTCCCAAGGAGGGGGTCTGTCCATGTACGGGGATGTCACTTACTTCTACGTGCACCCGAACAAGGAGGATGTCCAGGACACTCTGCCGTCGTTCCCTCTTTTGGTCTTCGTTGTCTCTCTCCTCTCGGATCTCCTCAGCTTCTTCTTCTCCGCTTTCGGTAAGTGCCTTCCTTGCAAGATCTCATAAAATAGATGTCGTCACTCGCATGCTGCTCGCCTGACTGCAGCGCCACAAGCTTTACCTGGCAAGGGGAATCAAGAGAGATAGATATCTTTCCTTGTTGCTTTTGTGGTTGCAAAGTAGCTGTCTCGCACTGTGCATGAATCCAAGCACCATGCTGAAGATTTGATTTGATTCGCTACCTCTTCGTGCGTTTCCTGGCAACCCTTCTTGTCGAGGTTTGTTATGTCGTCTGGGTGGGTACTTGCTTTCCTTCAACATACGTTCATTCGAGGCTGCATAGAGCACTCAATTCCGTCACGATAGGGAATCAATCGGTTTTCTGCGAGAGATTCTTTTTCATTCTTTATGGCCTTCTTTTCCTCGCAGGCGGAGAGAAGGAGCGCGAGCTGACGACCGAAGACTGGGTGCCCTGCAAGCTTTTGTACACAGAGGGGGCGAAGCAGGACGAGTTCAGAGTCGTGCCTGAGTTCGAGAAGCTCGTCGAGGATCTGAAGAAGGAAGACTCGGCCACTTCGTCGGGGGCAAACAGGAGACAGAAGGTGGGTAGGTGTTGATTTTCTGTGTCTTCTTTTCTCCGACAACCAATGTGTTTTGTTTTCGTATTTGAAGGCTCGGAAGGGCAACATGTCTTCCTTTTTCTGTCCTCCCTCCCTTTCTCCCTCGCTCTCCGCCTGGTTCATGTGTAGCGGCGTGTGTGACAATATGTGTGTGTGTGAGAGAGAGAGAGTGTGTGTGTGTGAGAGTGTGTGTGTGTGTGTGTGTGTGTGTGTGTGAGTGTGTGTGTGTGTGTGTGTGTGTGTGTGTGAGTGTGTGTGTGTGTGTGTGTGTGTGTGTGTGAGTGTGTGTGTGTGTGTGTGTGTGTGTGTGTGAGTGTGTGTGTGTGTGTGTGTGTGTGTATGTGTGTGTGTGTGTGTGTGTGTGTGTGTGTATGTATATTGCAGCCATGGCTCGCCCCCATCCCGGAGAGGGCCCGCGAGTTCAACCGGATGTCTGCTGAGGAGAAGGAGGAAGTGCCTGCTGCAGAGAGGAAAGAGCTCTACAGGCACAGAGCCTTCGTGAAGGTGCGTCTGTCTGTCTGTCTGTCTGTCTGTCTGTCTCTCTGTCTGCCTGTCTGTCTGTCTGTCTGTCTGTCTCTCTGTCTCTCTTTTCGTCTTTCTGTCTGTGCGTCTGTCTGTCTCTCTGTCTTTCTTTCTTTTTGTCTGTTGTGTTCATGGAGAAAAGGAGGGAGAAGAAGAAGAAACATATAGTCTGTCTGTCTGTCTTTTATTGTCTTTCTGCGCCCGCCTGCCTGCAGGAGATCTGGGACAAGCACCAGTTCGAGTTGTTCACCCAGAAGCAGGTGCAGTTGAAGGCTGCCGAGATCAAGCAGTGGAGGAAGAAGCTGGACGACCAGAAAAAGGGCAGGAGAGCGTCACTCATCGGTGCGGCATCTCTCCCGGCTGCCTTGGCTGGACTGGACCCTCGACTGGATCTCCCTCAGAACGTCTTCGAGTCAGTCTCCTCCCTCCCTTTTTCCTTCCTTCCTCCTGCTTCTGAAGGATTGATTGGTGCTGGCCGAAGATTGACTCTTCGTGCCCTCTCAACCTCCTTGATTCCTCCGTGCTCTGATCATGAAGCTTCACGCATCCAGATGTCTTGTGTGTGTGTGTGTGTGTGTGTGTGTGTGTCTGTGTGTGTGAATCGCACATGATATTTCTTTCTTTCCTGTGCTCTCATGCAGGGCGGTGATCCGAAAGATCATCGAGCTGCAGCACGAGCACAAGCAAGATCAGAAGGTCGGTTCATCTGCCTACCCGTACGTCGCTGTTTTTTTTTTTTGTCTACCGCAGTCGCGACAGTGCGTCTCTGCCTCCTCCTTGCACTCTCTTTTTCCAGGAGCGAGAGAGAAGAAGGGAGAGCATTCGAGTCATTCTTCTTTCTTTCAGCACCCCTGTGCTTACATCTTTCCGTCCCTAGCCTTTCCTTTTTGCTTGAAGACGATCTACTTCAAGCATCCAGACCATGCCCACACATTCGATGCAACTTTCCCTTATGAACTTTTTTGCACCAGAACCGAACTATGCTGACTGAATTGAATCGACTGCACGCATGCATGCAGGCCTTTGAGTTCTACGCCACGTATTTCAAGAGGGTGAACCGTCTCCAGAAGCGTCTGGACTTCTTCAGCGTCCTCGAGCTTCTCCTGTCCAGCCTCCAAAAGTTGGTTGGAGACGACATGGGGGAGGTGCAACCCGCCGGGTGCTGTGCGGAACCCCCGCAGGCACGGGAGAGGAAGATTGAGATCCGAGAGGTCGAGTTCATCAATGCAGCACTCGGCAGACTCGTCTCCATGCCTTTCGCCGACGGTAAGTGGGCTGGACACAGAGAGTACCTACCTTTCTGTGTAGAGACAGACAAGAAAGCCCAGGCCCATCGCATAGGTGTCCATTTATTTCTCTTTTGTCTCATGTTCTAGTTCTGATAGAAGACCACCCTCCTTCGTGAATGTGTATGCTGAGTCGTCGACCTGTTCTCTCTTCAAGTGGATTGTCTGCTCTTCTCCCACTTTCTGCATGAATTCTTTTTTCTCTGCTGTTCCTCCTTTGCTCGATCATGCATTTGAGAACGTTCAGTCACGCCCACATGCGCGCGCGCGAGGTAGAGACACACGCGGGGAATGAATGGTTCCTCAATGAAGAAATTAATGAACGAACGAATCACCGAATGAAGGAATGAATGAACGACTGGCTGCAGCCGATCTCTCTGAGCTCATTGTGATGCCCTACGAGGGGGGTCCTAGCCTGACGGTTGGACAGAAGATGTTCAAGACAGCCTCTCAGTTGGGCTTCCGCTCTCTGGACGCACCCTTCCATTCCGACGAGCTCGCCTTCGCGGACCTTCCTGAGGACAGGGCGCGTCTGCTCAGAAAGGACGTTCAGAAGGTGGGCAGACTTTTTGTCTGCCGCTTTGTCTACGATGTTGAGAATTTTGGTGACGAGAACACGCAGCAGTGCATGCGACCCGATAAGAGTTGGGTGAGAAAGTCTGTGGTGTTTTTTTTGGTACAGAGGCAAAGATCCCTTCTTTGAAGGAGTGACAACTCGTCTCTTCTCTTCTCTTCGGCCCTGTAGTCATCACGCAGCCAAGCGGACAGGTACAATAGCGTGCGTCACAAACTCACAGCCAATCAAAGCTTTGCACTTCCTCGGAAACGGCCTCCATCTTGCGCACTGATCGAGACATGCTGCTTGATTCTCACCTTTCTCTCAAATTTGTTTTTGCGTGTGTTTCTTTCATTTCCTTTCTGTCTCTCCTTTGTGTGTGTCGTTTGAGTTCCTTTCTCCTCTCCCTCTCCCTCTCCCTGTCTTGCTTGCATGCAGATTGCGGTCAAGTACCTCCTCGCCAGCATGCAGCAGGAGAAGGCCTACGCGGACTGGTTCCTGAACCCCGAGAGGAAACCGACCGAGACCTGGGAGGATTATATGTCCCGAAACCAGAGGCGATACGAGCCGAACCCCGCAGAGGGCCTCGGAGAAAAGGACCTCATGAGAGAGGACCAGTACCCCGTCTTCAAGAAGGCAGTCGACGATATGCAGAAGGTCGGGAAAGCAGAAAGAGAAATGAAAGCCAGGAAAAAGCCGTTCTATGTCTCAGGTTGTCTTTTCAGAAATGCAAAAAAACACAAAAAGGTCACTTTGAAGGGCAGTGGATCAAAGGAGAGCGAGAGGAGAGAGTGCCAACAGAAAAATAGAGTGAAAATCCTGTCGTGATCAAATGTCAAAGGCGACTACGGTGCTTGTGACGCGGCCGGAGTGGCATGTGATTGTTGGCACGTGAGAGCGGAAGCTGACAGAAAGCTGAGAGAAGACAGACGTGCCTCTTGCCGGAAAGTCCCTTCTTTCTTTCTTGCGACGACCCCAATCCCCTCAATCCCACTTTGCCTCTGCATGCCTCCTCAATCCCGTCCTCCTGATTCTCCTAACTTTACTTTGTGCATGGATGCATGGGTGCGTGCAGGTTCTGTCGAAGCGCAAGGAGACTGCTGTCGAGAGCGCCCAGAGAGAGTTCAAGTCGATGCTCCAGAAGGAGAACTTCCTCGGCACGGACAGGCAGTTCGTCCATGTGCCCCTCATACCCAAGTCCAGGGTCAAGAAGGCAACAGTCACCTTCGCAGGAGAGACCATGATGGTAAGTGAGTAGTCAGTCGTGGAAGGGAAAACCATCCATTCGATTTTCTGCACACGCGGTATTGACGAAAAAGATATTTTCAGGTGTACGTCGAATCGGCAAGATAGTTCCTTTCGTCGTTGGGCTGCGTGGTTTCTTTGCTCTTGTCTTTTTGTTTTGTATTGTACTCTCTGTTTTCTTTGTTCCTGTCAAAAAGTCATTTGAATCCCCCTCTATCTGCCTGTGTTGTTGATCCTGCAGGACGACTGGGAAGGACAGATGCTGAAGTGGGACAAGCAGTGGGATGAGTTCATCGAAAATGAGGTGGGTGGGTGGGTGGGTGTTCTCTCTCTCAGTGAGCTAAAGAATCGCAGGCTTTTCCGCCTGGATATTTGGGAGAACCTTGTGCTGCTGGTGGCTGTTTCATTTCGCTTCTTCTCTCTTTCTCATCTTCCGACATCACACTCCCTCTCTCTCTGTTTCTGCAGATCTCTGTGAAGCTCGCGGAGGACGAGGCCGAAGCAGAGCTCAGACACAGCAACCAGGTCAGGGTCTCGTCTTGATTTGCTGTTTGGGAACGTATCGCCTCTTCTATTCACTTTCAGCCGACGTATTGGATCCACGGACGGCCAGAGAGACAGACAGACTCTGCGACTGCTCTTTGACTTTTTCTGTGAGACCGGAAAGGGCCGAAGCAGCTCCTTGCCTTGCCACATTTGAACATTGCTGGCAACCAAAACAAAACATCGTTCTTACTTTTCCCACGTTTTTCCTGTCCTTGTTTCTTCGTTTTCTCACAGATCAAGGGAGAGTTCCGCAACCAGCTCCGTTCGATCGCCACCCGCGCGGAGGCCCAGGACAGAGGTGTCTTCAAGACGGCACTCCACTTCCTTTGCCCTTCTTCCCACTTGAAGCACGGAGCGATGCAGTGGCATCCGGACGTGGTCAGGGCGTGTCCTGCTCAGGTGAAGATGCGCTTCTGCAGCGAGACGGGAGAGGCGAAGGTGGACACGAACCCCGTCTGGTATCCCTGCGAGTTGAAGCTGACAGGAAATAAATTCAAGTTCATCTTCCATCGCATGGTCAGTCAGTCAGTCAGTCTCTTGGTTTTTCCGTTTGTTGGTCGCAAAACAAAGGCAGGAAGGAAAACAGTAGGCGCCTTCACAACTCTTGCCGATGTGCAAATATTGTGCCCAGGATTCGGTATGGTTCTAGCTACAGTACCTTTATTTATTTCTGTTGATGGTTTGCCTCTGCCTCGAATGCGAGGGTCTGGTCATTTCTCAGGTATTGCTTCTCTATATGTATCAATACATTCAGCCTCTTGGCCTTCTTTATCACTTTGCAGGAGCCCCAAAGCCGCCGGCTGCAGCCTGGGAGAGACGAGGAGGAGGACAAGCCTGTCAAGGTGCCTGCGACAGTCTGCAGGTCCATTGTGCTGGACGATCTGGAAGTGGTGACAACGAACTTTGCGGGTCCGTCAGTGCGTGTGTCCGTCTGTCTGTCCGTTTGGATGCTTCCTCACAGATTCTTCGTTGAGCGACAAACAAAAGGAGCAAGAAAATATCGAGACGCAAACACGTACAGTGTCCATGACGCGACCTTTGTCTCATGTGATTCTTTCTGTGCATGGATGGATGTGCTCACTTTGCGCAACCCTCTATCCTCTTTGGCCTCTCATCAATTTCTCTTTCCTCTTTCATTTCCTCTACTTGGCAGCTGTACTTCAGACCTGCATCCATGCCAGTTGACCCTCCGAGAACCTCTGACGATCTCGATTGAACGGGATTCTCTTATCTCAACTCTCTCACCGCTTGCTTCCCTCTCTGCATGATGGAGGAATGAATGACCGAATGACCGCATGCATGCACGCAGGCGTGACCCTCGCGTATCCTGCGAGTCCGATCATGCAAGTGAAGAACGCGCCTCCTCGCTCCGTGGAGGGCAACCCGGCCATGCACAGAATCACATCCTGGAGTGGAAGGTACGAGGCCATTCTCCTGTCGACAGGCCAGATGCAAATTCAGGAGGTCGACGGGTGGCAAGACAACGGGATGGTCAAGCTGGCTCCTGATGATCCGAGGAAGGATGACGACAGACACATCACCCCGATCTGCGTCCCAGGCGTACCCTCCATGAGTGGCCCTACAGGCGACGGGCTGTTCCTGTCTATCCGAGGTTCCTTGGGTCTGGGCGATCTGACTGCCAGACAGAACTGTCTGCTCGAGTTGGTGGACGCTCAGCAGAACACATACAAATATGCGGATTTCCCCGAAGGCGGCATCTCTGGTCTTGCCCCCTTCAGACTGGTCCTCGTTGAACTGGAGGATGACCCCTTCGCAGCCACTCCCTGTGCAGCCCTGGCGGTTGTAGACGCAAACGACGAGGTCCTCTGGAGCTCTCCTCGTAGCACCTTTGGAAACAATCTCGGTGAGGGCGAGGGAAGGGTGCCTTTTGCTTGTAGACGTTCGTCTGTGAGAGGAGGAGGCGAAGACTTTCTCTCTTTTCCCATGGCGTGTGCGACTTGTGCTCATCCGCTTTGGTGGCATGTCTTTTCTTTCCACTGCAACGCTTCTTTTCGTTTCACTCCTCTTGCTGAAGGTATTGATTTGGATGCAGCATTGATCTCTGCCCTGTCTTTTGATTCCTTTGCAGTCACCAAGGGCTGGCAGAAGCAGGGGGCAAACATCATGACTCTGTTCGTCAACCAGGAGCAGACCCCCCTGGAACACCCGGAGAGATTCGACAAGGTCGGCTTGTCGGGTAATGAGAAGAGAAGAGACAGCTAGGCCAGCACACTCAGTCGCAAGTCAAATGCAAATTGCATATCATTGGATTGTCTTGCACTGAGAGGGAAGCGAAAGCAGCGTGTGTGTGTGTGTGTGTGTGTGTGTCTGTCTGTCTGGTTTGGGAAGGCAGGGGGGTGGGAGAGAAAAAACCACTTTATCTTCGTTCCTTTATTACCCGGGTCCTTTTGCGTCGTTCCACTTGTCCCCGCAGCCAGGCAGTATCCTTGCTGGTGCTTGGTTTTCTGATTCTCGGCAAGCACTCCCTTCTTTCCCTTTCCCCTCTATCTGTTCTTCTTCATTGTCACATTTCATCTTCCTTCATCTACCTTCCTGCCTCCTGGCTTGCTTGCAGTGCTTCAAGGTGGACTCTGTGGGCCATGACCAGGTCCCAGACGACCCGACGGAGCGTTACTCATTCGACACACTCCTCTCGGTCAGTCAGTCAGTCAGTCAGTCAGTCATGGAGTCAGGCAGTCGGTGTGGTAGGAAAGAAGCAGAGGGAGGGCATCTTGGTCTTCTGCTCACCTTCGGTCGGTGTTTTGAATCTCATGGGGGGGGTGGAGACAAGCAGGCCGGCCTGTTGAGACTCCCAGCTGACTCTTTTTGGAGTTCTGTCTCAGTTAACTGACTGACTGACATGTGTGTATGAGACATCTTCTCCTGCTTGGCCAAAATTCTGTCTTGTTTTCTTCTTCTTCTTCTCCTTGTTTTTTGTTCCTGCAGCACGGCACCCAGCCTGCGAACATCATTCACATCGAGGAGCCGGGGACAGAGAAGCAGAGGTGGGGGGGCAGGGAAGAGGAATGCGGGAGGGTGTAAAGAGGTGGCAGGATTTATTTATGCACGAGACTGGACGCGTGATTGCTCATTTCAATCCGTTTCTTTCGGGTCGGATGATTCGTTTGTCTCTTGATTAATACTCAGAGAGAATTTGTTGCTCGAAGCTTTCGGGGTACAATCTTGCTTGCGTTCACCTGTGTTCCCACTTCTTTTTCCTTCCTCCCGCTGTCTATCTACCTGCAGATACGCGAGTCGTGCCGACATGATGACTGTGTGCTTCCCCTGGGACAGAGAGCACGCGGAGATCGGAAGCTGGAGGTCCACTGTCACTGAGTCCTCATGGCCTGCCATTCAGGTGAGCAGACAGAAAGAGAGACAGAGACAGACAGACAGACAGACAGACAGAGAGAGAGAGTAGCTTCGGTGATACTTCGTAAGAGAGAGTGCAGTTGGTGTGGTCTTTTTCTTTGTCTTCCGTCCTTCACTGGTCAGACGCTGGTCGAAACGGGCACAGCCGTGCACACGCCAGAGCTGTGTAGAGTCTATCTGGCGGACGCGCGTGCAATTATCATTCACTTATACATCATGCACTTTTGTTTCTCCACCACCCTGCAGGTCCGCTTGCCTCTTGTCGACTGGCTCCGTTACAAGAGCGTCATCGAGGCCCACAGGATGGGAACGCCGAAGAGGTCCATCGATGGGTACCAGGGGAGGACAGCGCCTCTGCTCGGGTATCCGGACTGCCACATCCGTCACGGCCAGAACGCCCGTCAGATTTTCTTCCTCCCGAAGACAGAGGAGGAGCTGAGGGAGGACGAGAAGACCAGACAGAGACTGGCCAAGTACGAGGGAGACTTCAAGTGGCACGTCTTCCATGGAACTGTCAGCCCTCTCTTTCTCTTTGATGGCCTTCCTTCATTCACTGTTTCCCATTTGGCGCCAGAGTAGCTGAAAGATCGTCATGCCGTTGTTCAAAGAATCACAGAGTCTCGCTCATCCGCCATTTACCCCTTTTTGTTTGAGACAGCATTTCTCCACCACCTCTCTCCTTTTCTCAGGGCAAGTTCTCCCGCTACGCTCCTCCGGAGGGAGGCGAGCTATATGAGGCGAAGAAGCGGAAGGACCTGACGGTTTCTCAGAAGGAGACCCTCTTGTACTCTGGTATGTGGAAGTACGGGAAGAGGCACAATGTTGTCTCGCAGGACGCAGACGGAAACTATGTGTACGGTTCCCCCTGCTACCAGCGTCTGGAGATCCCCGTGGAGGAAAACCAGGATCCAGACACGCCTATCGAGGGCAACCCCGACAGAGGGGTGTACGTCTACAGGTGAGGGGGTACTGGGGTCGATTGCGCTTCTCTTTTTACTTTTTTCTGTATGGGAAGACATCACATGGTTTTCTTCCTCTGCGTGCCTCTCTGCCGTTCTTTTTCTTGTTTGATTTGTCTTCGTTCTCCTTCCTGTTCCCTTTTTCTCTTTCTGTCCTTCCTTCCTTCTTTCCTTTCAGATACGTCGGAAACTTCCGTCACGACTTCATGGTGGGTGACAAGGTGACCATCACCCTCGACCTCGACGCCGTGAGAGGGACTGACCAGGCCGTGCTGAGACAGTCAGGAAGCTTCTTTGGAAAGTTCGACGTGGACGAGTACAGACGTCTGGAGGAGATCAGGGAGGAACTCGCGACAGAGGCCAGGGCAGAGGGCGAGGACCCGAACGCCGTGCAGATGAAGAGACGGCTCCCCCTGGCAACTCTCTCTGGAGGAAGCAGCAACGTCAACAGAGCGGTCAGTCAGTCAGTCATGCAGCAAGCAAGTTTGGCTTCTCTGCCGTTGTGCCCTCCTGTGAAGTTCTAGTCGAGGGGCTGAGAGGGGGATGCAAACGATAACGCGCTGAGACCGAGCTGATGAAGGATCATTGAACATGGATGCTGTTGGGGGGCTACTGGCTTGCTTCTCAAACAATCGCACATGCCAACTTTGATGTGCCTGTACGTCCGTTCCCCCTTTTCGCTCTCTCTGTCTCTGTCTGAGTTGTATGTATGGATTCATATTTGTGCACAAGTTCTGCATTATCTGTGTGTATGTGTACTGTTTCGCAGGTGGTTGACATCAAGGAGCGTCCCTCGGACCGCTCCGTGATTGTGTACTACAAGGGCAAGCTTGTGAACCACCAGCTCGAGGAGTTCGAGAGAAAAGCCAGCACGTTGAAGATGGAGGGAGATGAGATGTGGAGACAGGAAGAGTGGAAGAACGACATGCTCATGGACGTCTTTGACGATTCTATGTGGACATCGAAGGCAAAGTCAGTCAGTCAGTCAGTGTACGTTCGGCCAGGGGGATTTTTTTTTCTCTCTAAAACAGGATGGGTGACCAGCACCTTATGCAAGGCAAATTCATATTTTCAATGCTCTGTACTTGGAGCTTTTGTTCCATCTGTTCAGTGAATACACCTTTGCGTGCGTTTTGGCTTGCTCTCGTGTGTCCCTTTCTAGACTCATCAAACGGAGAAGTTCATGTACACGCGCTTTCCTGATATGCCCGCCTCCTTCCCCCTTGATCCCCTCTCTTGCTTGCTTGGTTGCAGACTGTCGAAGAACCCCAAGTTGAATCTCTACCAAGTCGCGTACACACAGGATGCCCTCTCTTACGAGCTGTTCTTGAAGAATCTGCCCTTCACCGCCCCTCCTCCCAACCACGAGGGAGCAGTCGGGCCACGAATTGTGAAGCCCCGATCGAGTGTGCTGAGCAGAGGGTCCATCGGGGACTACTCTGGGTCCTCTATTGGCGGCGCCGGTGGGGCCACACAGACGATGCACAGGGATCTGAGCACTGGAATTGGAGGCACAGTCGACCTTCCCCCTCCTTTCTGCTACATGACCTCCGACAATGCCGAAATCATGTACGCGGATGGCACAGTGTATGAGGGCCCGATAGTGAAGGGAAGAGCTTCCGGAAAGGGAAAGATCACCACGCACCCTCACAAGGTCGGTCCCAGCAAGAGAGCAACAGGTTTATAAAGAAGTTTTGTGTTTTCTTAGAGGGATACGCATGCCAGACATTCAGAGCAACGTTTGCAGTTCGCTTGGAAGCTGAAGGGGAGCAGGCCTTTGTCGTGTGCTTTTTCTCCAAGAGTCACGCTCCTTGCGTGTGACTCCTTTCAGAACTAAGGCACCATCCCTGCAGACCATCCAACAGTCTATCTTCTGCGTGTCTTCCTCTCTGAAAGAAGAAGAGAAACAATGTAGTCAGTCCGTCATCGTGTCTGTCGCTGTGTGTCTGCAGAAGGGCGACGAGTTTGCCCTCGAGTTCGACGGTTACTTCAAGAATGGAGTGCCTCACTCCCCCCGAGACGAGCCCGGAGTGCTGACCGAGCTTCCTCTGCAGGACGGAAAGTCCCGATCCATCTGGAGAGGGCCTGTGAAGAACGGCATGCGGCACGGACAGGGAGAGGCTCTGCTTGACTACGGAAAGGTGACCATCAGGGGAGACTTCGTGAACGACGAGCCAAAGGACAATTTCGTGGCAGAAGTCTCGGGAGACCTCTCCAAGAAGAGCGGTCCGTCCGTATGTCTGTCTGTCTGTCTGTCAATCTGTGTGTGTAATCCCACGTACAGCTGTTCGCCCCTGCATGTGCCTTGCTGTATTCTTTGAGTCTGTTTTGAACGTTGACGAGTTGCAGTGGTGGTGTTTGGGGGTCTGTCTGTCAGACAGGAGGCGGGGATGAAAGGAAGGAAAATTGTACCAGGGAAATCTACACAAGTGCGTCCCCAGTGTCTGAGACCATTCGTTGGGTTTGATTTCAAAGAAAAAAGGGAGAATCTCATTTCAGTTTCCCGCCCGATCCCTCTCCAATTCCTGTACTGTATTGTGTCTGTTTTTGCTTGGCCTGATGCATGCAGGAATCAAGAGCATGTCATTCACCACCGGGCCGAACGGTGAGAAGATTGCGAACGTGACGTACACAGACGGCTCTTCCTTCAAGGGCGCCACTGTGGGAGGGAAGAAGAACGGCAAGGGCACATTCGTGCAGCAGTCCGAGAGGGGGAAGTTCGTTCTCGATGGAGAGGTCAGTCAGTCAATGAATCAATCCCCGCGGTACCCTCCCTCTTCTGCATGCCTACATGTCTTTCCCTTTTTGTTTTTGGGAGTGGGGGGATACGGAGTGCCCTTTCCTTTCCTTTGCTTTCTGCTTGCATCGGCATACACAAGCATTTTGGTCAAATTATGTACAACACGCCGGCGTGGCATTGTGTATCAGGAAGGATCCTGGTGTCCGCTCCTTCCCGTGTTCGTTCATGTTGTGGAAAGGCAGGCAATTCCATGAACAGGTGCCAGAATACACCAAAAGAAGGTTTCATCTCCACAAATTGCACCCCCTCCCCTCTTTCCTTTTTCCTATCCGATTCTTGCAGTGGAAGGACGACGTTCTCGACGGCCCTGGTTCTGTGGCGATCGAGGTGGACGGCCAGCAGACGCGCACTCTCTTTTCGGGCACGTTCAAGGAAGGCAAGCCCGTCTCTGGCACTCAGTTCTTCGACGGGAATCCCTCGCATTTCTTCAGAGGCAGCTGGGCGAACGGGAAGAGAAATGGACCTGGGGAATACTCCAGGGCGGACGGATGTAAGGTCAGTCAGTGGGTGCATGGGTGAGTAAACTGGGGAAACGTTCAGAGTTGTCATAGTGCGCAAGCAGAACTCCTTCAGTTTGAGTCTCCTTTTCGGCACTTAGGGTGTGAATGGGAAGGATAGATACATTGCAGTTTCGAGAACCCTGTGCTTGCCTCTCTTGCTTGTCTCTTCTCGCTCTCCCTGCAGTACCGAGGAAATTTCAAAGACGACCTTCCCAACGACCCCAAGGGACAGTGGGTGGAGCCCGAGGACAAGGGGGGGCAGGGAAAGAAGAAGGAGAACGACGAATTTACTCCCGAGTATGCCAAGTCGGGCACCTATAGCTTCGTGAACGGAATGAGGTCCGGCAGGAGCGTCGAGCAAGAGGCAGCATACGACAAGGCAAAGAAGGATTTCGATGAGAAGGTCAGTCAGCAGAGATCAAAGGGACTGAATTGCACAGACTCTTGCGGGGACGGCTGGCAGTGGGGGGCGGGTTGGTTTGAAGCGGTTAAGTCAGCTCTGTCTGCGTGTAGTCCCGTCAGTCTGTGTATCGCTAGGAAGGACGTCAACGTCTCTTTTTTTTGTCTTTTTCTTCTCTTGTCCCCTTTTCTGTATGCAAGCTCTCAATAGGATTCATGCTCTGTATCTATTTCAGCGTCTGTGTGTCCCTCTCTGTGTTCGCTGTCCCCATATTAATCATACATTTTTTGCTGGTTCTTCTCTCTGCAGCTCGCCGGTATTCGCTGCCTGAAGTGCCGCCAGAACAACTGCAAGAGTGGGCCTAGTGCCTGCTGCAAGCCCCCCCCTTGGTCGGAACACCCCCCTGAGCAGTCGGAGGTCTCTGACATCAGCGTGAGGTGTCCTCGTGGAGTGGAGGAGGAACTCTCTGCCAAGTGAGTGTAGTGAGTGAGTGGGCGTGTATGCGGTTTCATTTTCAGTCATTACTTTTGGATTTGATTGTGCCATTAGGAAGAACTGAGCGGGAAAGCAATTAATTTACCCGCATGCCCACAGCATTCTCCTTTCCTCGGTCTTTCCCTCGATGGTCTGGGAACAATCTGAACGACAGACTGTGGCATAGAGCCCTTAGCACTTCTCTGTGCCCCCTACCTACCTGCCTGATGCTATGTCCGCAGGGTGAAAGCCACTTCGGAGTCAGGACCGGAGCTCCGGTACATCCCGGGCTTCGCAGGGAAGGACAGAGCAGTCCCTGCAGGCGCGGTGTTCGAGTACGGAAAGGGCCTCTGGAAACGGCACATGGACGACATCCCCTCCATGGGTGAGTGAGTGAGTGAGTGCAGGGGGGGTGGGGTGGGGTGATCTGCTGTGGGTCTCTCACACTGCCCGCATTTGTGTGTGTGTGTGGGTGTGTGTGTGTGTTGATTTGCGTCCCTATTTGGATTTCTTCTGTCTGACTACAGCTGTTGTCTGTTCTGTGAGCGAAAAGAAGAAGAGGAGAGGAAGAGACAAACAGCCTGCCTGATTCTTTTGGGATGATCGGTGGGCTTCCGGTCTTCCCGGACACGGAGAGGAGGGCGAGAGGGGAAGGCTTCTGGCAAAACCATGTTCGACTCATTTGCGTTGGCTCTTAATTCTTTCTGTGCCTCTGTCTCTCTGTCTGTGTGTGTGTCTCTCTTTTTGCATTTGCAGACGAACGCCGTGAGACCCCCATGACGGATCTCCGCAGTCGGTTCTCGAAGGTGATGAACGAGCACGACAAGCTGGCCGACTTCGAGAAGTTCCAACGGGCGGCGAAGGACGAGCAGATCAGAGACACACAGCAGATGCTGCAGGGGGCACCGGCAGCCCCGAGTGGGAAGATCGGTAGTGGGGGGATGCAGATGAAGGCTGCAGGAGGGGGGGCAAGGGGCAAGCAACCTCTGGCTGTCTAGGTAGGCAGAAGTGGGGAGAAAAGTGATAGAGGAGGGACTATGATGGTCAGACAGACAGACAGACAGACAGACAGGATAGGAGGGCCTTCCTTCCTTCCTGTCTGTTCTGTCTGTCTATCTAGTTGTTTGTCGATGGTCCATTTCCTTTGTCTTTGTTGCAGTAGGTGTGTGCCTGTTCCTGTTCCTCAAGAAGGGCGCTCACTCACTCACTCGATCACTGTACCTTCTTTCTCTGATTCCATCGTTTGTTCCCTCTCTTGCTCGGCCTAGCTGTGTTATGGTCGGAGGGGATGGACATTTCTGTCTCCTTTCTTCGTCCCATTAGTTGGTCTCTTTTTTCCTCCCTTCTTTGACAGTTCGTTTGTTGATGGGTTCTTTCTGGTCGTTGTTCTTCAGGACCTAAGAACAAACGAGACAGGACGGCCTGTGTCGATCCTTAGAAACTAGAGGTGGAGGGAGGGAGGGAGGGAGGGAGGGAAGGGACAAAACGAATTCAATCATGCATGTATCTGCTGGTCTGCATGAGTACCAGCCGTGTTATAAATTCATGTTAAGACCAGACCAGAGTGGAAACAGAAACACTAATCGATCTTTTGTTTGGATTTCTCTCTCTCTCTCTCTCTCTCTCTCTCTCTCTGCTGAACAGATCTATCCTATTTCTCCCTCCTTACTGACGTTTTTTTATTGTTTTCACCTGTGATTGCTGTTGTCTTTTGAGCACTTTCAGACAGAATGGAGGGAAAACAAACCGTTTGTGCGCTTTCTGCGTGTGTCCCTGCCAGCTCGCACGTCCCATGGGTGGTGCCTTTTTTTTTTCCTTCCGTCTACTATTTTCCTCTCGCTCAGGGCATTGCCGCTCTACCCCCTTACAACATCAACATCTATAGGCCATTTCGTCCTTCCTTGGCGTCGAATGTCTTCGGCCAAAGTCGCCATGCGATTTCTCCCTCCTTCTCTCCTGTCAAGCTGGTGCTGGTTGCAAGAGACAAAGGGGGTCGCTGACGGGAGTAGCAAGAGAGAGGGCAAAGGGGGGGGAAGAGTGAGAGTGGATGAAGGTGCTGTTGCTGCTTCCCCGCCTTCTTTTGTCTCGGTCCGTTGTCTCCTTTCTCTCTCATTCCCTCCCTCTCTCTTTCTCTCTCTCTACCCATCCACCCCCACCTATCTGCCTGTCCTCTATTCTCCAAGAAACCCCGTCAGGCAGGCAGGCAGGCGGATGGATGGATCTCTTCATTTGTTGCATCAGCAATGCAGTACTGGTCGGCTGATGGAAGGAAATCTTGGAACACAGGTGCGTGTGCAGTGAGGGAGGGAAGGTGGGAGGCAGTATGAATTCAAAAAAAAGATTGAAAAGATCAGGCAGAAGACCCTCAAAGACGATGAGAGATTGTTTTTAAGCAGGCAGGTAAATACTCTTTGTCCTGTCCTGTACCTTTAGACACAGCATGCAGCTGGATCAAATCAAATGCAGCTCCTAGGACTCTTGCAGTCTTCACTCTTGCTTGACCCACTGCCTGTGGTGGCGTGGCGGCGTGCACACAGACGAGTATAAAGATGCTCAGCGTGAGTCAAGAACCTGCGTTGCGCTGCTGCTGTGGGTGCCACAGCTGTACTTATTGATCAATTGTTGGGCCCCTTTTTCTCTTCTGAAGGCTTAGTGGGAGCATGCATCTTAAAATATGACTGATACATGAAAAAATGAATTTTAGTATTGAGTTTGTTTTAATTCATTGATGTTGTACGTTTTCTTAGGGGACGTTGTACTGCTATGTGAATAAATAAAATTGAAAAACAATCTAGAGAACCTAGTAGAGAACAATACAGAAATATGATATTAAAACAGATTAAAAAATATTAAGTACTATATAAAGATAAATTAAGAAAGAGAAAAATGATTTTTCTATGTTTAAAAGTGGATTAAACTGTTATTTGTGATGGTGCACTGATCGATGGAGCTGGAGATTACCAGCGATTTGTGAAATAAGGAAGGGATAGAGAGAGATACATAAGAGAGAAACATTACTGTGAAAGAACATTAAGAATTTCATATGGGTTCTAGCTGATTTGAGTGGATTTGTCACAGTACTTTGACATTTTCAGTGTTGTGTTCTTGTTTCTATTTTAAGGGCTTTTAGAAGTGATACCCCTATTTACCATTATTCTAAGATTCAGCTAGCGCGGGCGAGTGATGTATGGAGAACGCCGCCGCGACTCGCCGGGGGCGCGCGCGGTCCCATTCGTCTCCGCAGTCAGTTAATTCTCGCGGGTTCGGTGTTGCTCTGAGATGCACTGAGAAGTGCCGAGATGTGCCGAGAATCATCTGCAGATATAAAAAAGAGCTTTTCTGCTGGTGCTTGTCAGCAGCAATACTGAATATGTGGAACCATTCAGGCATGCTTAGGTCGCTTTCTCTTTTTGATCAAGCCAGGCTGAATCCAGCAAGTCCAGATTTTTGAGGGAGCGAGGTCGTGACGGAATTGAAAGGCCCTGTAGGAAAGCTAGCCGTGGTTCCTCCCGCCTTCCTTCCCAGCCTCTTTGAGCCAGAAGAGCAAAGCAAGTAGCATGCAGCCAGAATTTGGCACCGAGAGGACGGTGTGTTTTGTTTGTGTGTCATCGCGTTGGTCTGGCCGTGAATGCACGAGATCCTTCCGGGGCTGTGGCTGGGGGGCATAACCGACGCACAAAATCGGGAGGAGTTGCTGGAAAAGAGCGTGTGCAATATCGTCAACTGCTGCACGTTCTTGGAATATCCGGTTGGTCTCTTTTCCCTTGACGGGCTCCCTTCTGTCCCCATTCTTTCTTTCGTCGGCTGTCCTTTTTGTTACACTTGCGTCATGCTGTCTCCTTTCGTCAACCAACTTGCAGAAATATCCTGTGTCATCAAAGAAGCTCCTTCGGATTGCTTCTTTCGTCCAATCATCCTGAGGCTTCCTCTTTTTCAAAAGGGAGACTCTGTATGTCACAAACCATGAGGAGTTCCCCATTTGTTGGGAGAAAGTGGCTTCCTCCACCACCCGTCTCCTCTCCTCTCCTCTCCTCTCCTCTCCTCTAGTCTGCACAATTATGAACACCCATATGCACGACTGAGTGCAGATTGCTCAGCACTTCGAAGACTTCGAATACTACCGGGTGGACGTGGAGGACACCAGCAGGGAGCCCATCCATTTGTACTTTGAGGAAGCATGCGACTTCATCGAGGCCGCGATGGCCAAGAAGAAGGCCGTGTTCGTCCACTGCAGATCCGGGGTCTCCAGATCGGTCCGTTAGTCAGTCAGTCAGTCAGTCCAGCTAGTTCTTTCTTTCTTTCTTTCTTTCTTTCTTTCTTTCTTTCTTTCTTTCTTTCTTTCTTTTCTTTCTTCCTTCCTTCCTTCCTTCCTTCCTTCCCTTCCTTTCTTCCTTCCTTCCTTTTCTTTCTTTCTTTCTTTCTTTTCTTTCTTTCTTTCTTTCTTTCTTTCTTTCTTTCTTTCTTTCTTCCTTCCTTCCTTCCTTTCTTTCTTTCTTTCTTTCTTTCTTTCTTTCTTTCTTTCTTCCTTCCTTTCTTTCTTTCTTTCTTTCTTTCTTTTCTATTCTCCCAGTATTCCTGTACACTCATGTCCCTGCTGCTTACCCATCTGGCTCTCCACCATCTCATGCTTAATTCTCCCCTTTGTTCCTGCCCCGGGACTGTCTCTATTGCCTCTCCCCTCCCCCCCCATGTGTCTGTCTTCTGGAGTCCCTCCCGTGCGTGTGTGGCTCCTTCTTTTCCCTTGAGCCGTTCCTGACCTTTCTCTGCTCTTATATCAATGTATGCACACTCACGCCCGTGAGAATGCACCATATATGGTTCCATATCGCTTCGTTTGTGTGTGTATGTGTGCGTCTGTGTGTTCCTGTTCGTGTTCAGGTGACGGTTCTGATTTCATTCCTGGTTGCTCGGAGAGGGTTCCGTCTTCAGGAAGCGTTCTTCCACGTGCTTGCCAAGAGGGAGATCGTGGCACCGAACGTGGGGTTCATGCAGCAGCTGTGCGACTGGGAGCAGGAGCAGAGCAAGGAACCCTCTCTGTGCATGTACAAGTACACAGACTGGTACACGAGCGATCAGGCGTTCCGACCTGCAGTGCCGGACCTCGACCCCTAGACCCTGAATGGACTCAGAGTCTCACTGCGTGTGCAAGTGGAATGGATCCGTGGATGCATCTTCAGGCTGCTGTGTATTCTGAAGGGCGCAGTGAGGGGGGGGAGGGCACCCCCGGGAAGGACAGTGCCTTGGTCGGGTTTTGTGCGCTGGTGGAAGTGTGTGGTGTGAGGGGGAGGTGGGAGAAGTGCGGTGGAGGAGAGAGCGAAAGGAGGAGAAAGTCTTGTATCGACCTAGGCCTCCCTGCCTCACAAACGAGAGAGAGGTCTGTGTGCGAGCAAACCAAGAAAGAGGGCGCGGTTTCTGCTTCTGTCTGCAGATCTGTTGGGTCGTCGCGTGGGAGGCAGACCCCACCAGAGGGGCCGGGGGGAAGCGGGGGGGAAGAAGAACACCAGGGTGGTATATCAAGTGCCGGTGGAAGCCTGTCCATCATCATCCCGTGTTCTTCTTCGCATGGAATGAGGAGAGGTCCTCCCTCCGATATCCGTTCCCCGGTCTCCCCCTCTCCTTCCCCTTCTGACGTTGCATGTCCTTCAAGTGGTTCCTCGGATGAAGTCATCAGCAGAAGGATGAGGGTTGCTTCTCGCTGCCCCCCCTCTCCCTGCTCTGATACTGCGACGAGTGTTGTCTCGTCTCCGGAAGCGTTAAGCGTCTGTCACAGAGGGGGTGGAAAAACAACGGTGCTGTGTGGGAATGGGAGGGAGAGGAAAGAAGGAAAACGACTGATTGTATTTGACGATGGGGGAGGGGGGAGCGGGTCGTCTGTTTTTGCTGGAGATGAGCAGGGAGAGAGACGAGGCTGGCGCCTCTTGATCTCTCCTTCGTTATCCGCTTCTCTGTTGGTCTGCCGCGCAGACAGAAGAAAGATGAAAATCACAGAAGTTTCCGCTCGCTTCTGTTATGCGAGAAGGAGAGGGAGGAAGGGGAAGTTTGTGTAGAGAACGGCTGCGACGGAAATTAACTTAAATTAAGTGCATCTCTACTAAATGAATGAATGCGTTTGATGGAGAATAAGTGCGTCTTGATGGCTGGTGGTATTTGTCTGAGTGGCGTTGTGGGAACGGTGTAGAAGAGGTCAGCAGAGAAGGAAAGGACGGCAAAAAAGTGCTCTGGCCGGTCTGATGGGTGTATGCATGTGCATGCCGGTCTGACTGGTCGTATCTTGTCTGTTTCGCGAACAAAAGGAGGAAGGAAGGGAGATCCTCTGCTTTTCTTCTGGGTTGTTTCGGACGCTGCGAGGAAGGGGGGGAATGGAAGAAGGCTGGAAAGGGAGAGGAAAGGACTTTGGGGGAGAGAAGAGAAGAAGAGTGTAGAGACATGCAGAAGTGGAACTCGAAGGTCCGACGACTCGTCCCATCTCTTCTTGTGACTGATTGTCTTTTTTTAGTCGTCATATCTGGCTGGCTGTCTTCTCAATTATCTGTCTGTTGCTACCTGTCTGAGTCTGTCAGTCTGGTGGTCCATCTCTCTCGCGCATGCTCTCCTCTCCTCTCCTTTGCTTTCCCACTTTCCCAGCTACTCTGACAGCACGAAAGGATGAATGAAAGAAAGAAAGAAACAAAGACAGAAAGAAAGAAAAATCTCCGTCCTGCTCCATTGGCGCGTCCTCTATCGTGCATTTACCGACCTTCTCCTGTCTCTCTCCAAGCGGAGAACTAAGCAGAGGGGGAAAAAGGGAAGCTCGCAAACGCTGCCGTCAAGAAATCTTCTATGGAAACCCCCCGCCATTTCTCTCTCCTGTCTAGAACTTCTTCCGGTCTCGCCAGACAGTCACGACAGGAGTGTGAGGGGAAGGAAGGGAGGAAGGGGACTTACTTTTCTTGTCGTCCTTTCTCTGCTTTTTTCGCTGCTCTTCACCTGATTTCGCAAACGAGTAAACACTCACACACACTGATGCCCAGAGAGAGGAAGCGGGGGAAGGACTCTCTTCTGTTGAATCACGACAGCTCAGTGAGTTCTCTTGGCCTCTATGCCTTGATGACAATTTTCAATTTGTTATTTTTCCACTGACTGTTTGATTATCTAGCAGGCTGATGCCGTGACTGATCTGATCGATGTGTGGATGCATCCGTTTTCCTTTCCCTTTCCATTTGGAGAAAGGATGCTTGGGGTGTCTTGGTGGGTCCAAGGGAGGCAGAAAGGAAGGAAGGGAGGAGGGGATGCGACTTTTTGGAGCAAAGCCAGTTGTTTCTCTACTTGATTGATGGCAGACGAAAATTGTTGTCTTGACTCTTGCAATTCCTTCACCTCTTTCGTGTCAATTGAATGAATGCTGCCGACCGACTGACTGGCCGACTGGTTGAATTGACTGTTGGGAGGAACTGTGTCATGCAGGCCCCCTGTGCTTATCTTTGTGTGTTTGTTGCTCTCTCTCTCTCTCTCTCTCTGAGTGTGTGCGTGTCTCTCAGTCCCTTCGATGTCCCCAAATGCGCGGGATGAGGAAGGAAAGAAGGGAGGGAGAGAAGAGGGAGGGAGGAGGGGGATGGCGGAGGATGTTTTGAGTAGGAGGGGAAAGGAGAGAACTATATGTAGATTGAGGAGGGAAGGAAGGGGCAAAAGGGGCCAGGGAGTAGTTTAATCAATGGAGAGCACATGGGAACCTGAACTTGTTGTGGTGCCTCTGTGCCTGTTTGCCCAGGTGTCTTTGTGTCTGTCTGTCAAAAAAGCGCTGTCGCCAGACCGAGTAAATAAGTATTTGTGGTGATCCGTCTGAGCTGCGGGAGAAGAGGGGAAAAAACAAATGTCTCTCTGTCTCTCTTTCTGCCTAATCTTTTTTGTCTCTCTGTCCAGCTTTGCGCACACAGGTGTTGCGTTTCCCCTTCTTCCTTTTGACTCTTTTTGTCCTCTTTCTCTTTGTTGAGAGAGGTTCGCTCTTCTCTTCTCTCTCTGCCAGTCTTTCTCCCCTTTTTCCTCTGCTGACGTTGCCCTCAAACGATTTCTTTTTCTCTAACTTTCATTCTGAATTCAACCTGCCAAGCTGGCAGGAAGGCAGGAAAGGAACAGTCCGGTTCACTTTGTCTGTCACCGCTTCTTCCTGTTCGACTTCCTGTGTGCCTGTTTTCTCAACGCAAAAAAATGAGAACTGACACGAAACTACATGCTGCTCCACCCACCGGAAGAAAAAAAACAAAATAACAGAACAGAAGACGGCAGGATTCGCTTTACGTGAGGAGGATGGGAACACTCACACGACACTTGAGAGAATAATCGTCTCTTCTCCTCTCTTCCCCTTTGTGCATGGGCCAATGGAGGGAGGGCCCCCCGAAGACAGGCGGGCAGGCAGGCGGGCCGTCTTTCCTCAAAAAGCCGAGTGAGTCAGTCAGGCAACTGCGCGAGACGAGTCACTGAAGCATGGGGTGAGTCGACACAGCAAGCAGCCTTCCCACCAGGCACGAAGCGAGAAGAAAATGGACCTAGCTGGGAGCAAATTTGTTGGAGGAGGCCAAGCAAATAGATCCAGTCTGTCTCCCGGTCTCACTGTTTGCTCTCACGTGCATGAGATGAGATGAGATGAGATGAGATGAGATGGGGGGGGCAAGATGGAGCACATGGCAGGCAAAGTGAAGTGATGAGAGAAGAGAGGATAGGAAGGAGGGGGAAAGGGAGGGGGAGGGAGAGAGAGAGAGAGAAGGACGGTTCCTTAAATCAGTTGGGCCAACAGCAGGGCTACATCTTGCTTCCTTCCTTCCATCCATTCCTCTTTCCCCCTGTTTTCCTCTGCGCCCCCTCCCGTCGACTCAGCCGCTCTCTCTCTCTCTCTCTCTCTCTCCCTCTCCCTCTCTCTCTATCTATCTATCTGTCTATTTCTATCTATCTCTGGCAGCGGCCCCCCGGCATTCGTCTCCCTCGTCCTTCCGCCCGTCCCGTCCCATCCTTTCTTCTTCCACGCCCGTTTCTGTCGATCAGCAGGTCTGTCCCGTCTTCTCTTCGGCTTACTGGGGCAGACCCAAAGGAGCGGGGGCAAAGGGGGGGTGTTCTGACTCCATCTGTCGGGAGTATCAGAAGCGGAAAGAAACAAGTGACAAAAACAGGAAGGAGAAGCGAGGCAGAAAGAAACGAAGGAGAAAAGCATGGAGAGCTTGTCCCGTTCAATCAATTGTCTCGCCCTGTCTTATCGTGTGTTTTCGGTGCGTCTGCATGCGTGGGAGTACGCGTGCGTGATGCCTTTCCCTTGCTACGCGCGTGTGAGAGAGGTGACTGATGCGTCGGTGTCAGTCAACGGGACTCTTCCTTCTCCTCGTCCTCCTTGTTCGTCTCCCCGCTTTTCTCCCTGCCTGCCTGCCTTTCACTTCCCAACTTTCTCCACTCATTCATCCCCCCGAGCTCCCTCCGATGAAGGCGCTCTCATTTTCCGTCCCTCCCACAGCGTGCAGTTGCATCGCAGCAAACAACCTTCGCCGGTCTACTCTGCTCGACTTGTGAGTCTGTTGGGGCCGGTTTTGGACTCAAAAGAGAAAAAGAACAGGCCGAAATGAAAAACGTGATTTGTACGGGAAGGTTCGTGCTTTAAAGGTGGCCGACGTGGGGAGGAGTCCCTAAATTACCATTCTTTGTACTAAATATGAATGCATGGGTGTGTGTATGCAGACTGAAGCAATCAAGTGCATGGCTGAGTCAAAGACGACTCTATAAGTTGCCTGCGTGACATACGTACAGCCTGAGTCTTAGACTAGGTCTTAGACTCCGTTGACTTCAGCTTTTTCACAGTTGATTCATGTCTAGATTCATGTATATTCATGTTCTAGCAGAATTTAGTTCATGTTGCGGAAAGTCTAACAGAAAGTTTTTCTGTTTATAGTTCTTTGTTAGGTAAAAATTAAAGTAAAATATATTACTGTCTATAGTGGATCGACTTAGGCTCTTTGGGTGATCTGCACGTAGCTTAGCTCTATAGGCCTAAGCTAACTTTAAAAACTAGTTTTCAAACTGGAAACCATGTTCACTGTAGCTAACTATAGCTAAATTAACAGTTTTTAAAATCTTCTTTTAGTTTAATTGAAAAAATATACAAAATCAAAAAAAAAATCAATCAATCAAATCAATCAAAAACGGCATTTTCCTTAGCAAAAATTTTATTTTATAGCGTAACTTGAATTATCAGAATTTCAATCTATTTCAAACGTTATTTCAGTAAAAAACTTTTATTGGTATACATATCATACCTTGATTTTTATTGCATATCTTAAGCTCGACATGTGGCTACCTAGGTGCCTACTTTGACACCGACGCAGTGACGCGCTCAGACCGTCATGCTATGGCATTATATAAGATTGTAAGTGATAAGCTAGGTGATAAGCCTGAGTCCTAGCCTAAGTAACTGAGTGACATGTAAGCGCAGAGAGAGAGAGAGAGA
>JAHBMJ010005930.1:40965-59923 GCA_018398765.1 Chromera velia | reverse complement strand
GGGGGGGGGGGGGGGGAGATACTAGGAAGAATGGGACGGGCAGACCCAGAGGCAGGCCTAGGAGGGGTGGGAGGGGAGAAATGAGTCTATCGGTGCCGGGGGGAAGGGATAGGCTGGTAATGGGGGCCGGAGTGCAGAGCATGGACACAGGTGCACAAACGAGAGAGAGCTTTACAAAGAGGGATCGGGTCAGATCGGCATCGTCGGAAGAACATGATGGAGGGGCAAACTCTGGCTTTGCCACACCGAGGTCGGGGGAGGAAGAGGCGGGACATAAGACCCCGAAACAGGCGGTCCCTCTATTCTGCCCTACGTCTGTGGGGAGGGGGAGGAAGGTGCTAAGCGCACACTGGATTCATCCCCCGAGTGTCCCGATGGATGGGGGGAGAATTAACTACGCTGACCTCGTAGATCTGCCTGTATACAGGCAGCCCAGGAATGGTGGGTTGGGGGAACAGAGATGGCAGTATAGCATGGATGAAACGAGAACAATCGAGGCTATCATGAGGCAGGAAACAACTCCCAGGGAGGCGAAGGAGGAAGTTCTCTCCTTCCTCAGGGACTGCTCAGTCGAGGGGGATTTGGATTCCCTAGGCCTGACCGAGCTGATCTACGTGATGGTGGTGGCGAGGCAGCGTCTACATGGACTCCTTGCTGAGAGGGGGGAGGGGCAGGGCAAGGGGGAGGGACATGGTTGACTAGGACCTGCGACGGACTGTTCTTCTGGTCAGTGCATGTTTGATGTGGCCTTTGATTTTTCTTTCTTTTCATCTATAGTAGACCAAATGAGGGATGAGCTGGCAGGGTTGAATGACTGTCTTGATACTAATCTGAGGGATTATGGGGGCTTTGGCAGGGAGAGCATGAGGCAAAGGATCAAGGCGGAGTTAGACTGTCTTACACTCAAGCTCGTTAGGTGCAGGATGCTTATTGCACTACTTGATGTGCATGGGGGGGAACCATGTCCGGTCTGTGCACAGAGAGTGGAAATATGCAAATGTGCATTAACAGTTGTCTTGGTTGCTAAGCCTTCCCATCCTCCTTCGTACACTTTGAAGGTGATGCCGGCTTCTCCTGATGATCGATGTAGGACATGGTCATACAGTCGGACCTTGTTCAGGAAAGGATGTCGACAAAAGATCATGAGGAGATTGATCCTGTTTCATTTTATCGCTGCTTCTGTCTGGCTTGAGTTGGGGAATAGTGCGTACAGTAAATATTTAAGGGAGGTGAGGAGTGCGTGTAGAGAGACAGGTGGGCATGCTGGGTGGTGGGACAGGAAAGTGATTTATATGGATTGGTCCCAATGAAAGAGAGGCCTATACCTCGGGAGTACGGTGGGAATGGTGCTTGATCACATCATGCAGCACTTCTATGCGGCTTTGCGATCACGGAGGGGGAGTCGGGCAGCGAATAAATTTGAGCGGGGGTATGCACATCGTTTTTACTCAGTGCTGTCTAGTGATGCTTCTCGTCATGCTCTCTTCGTTGTACTGCCTCTAGCACGGGTGAATGGTGGACAAATAAGTCTTCGTATGATGGAATTGCTTTGTATCAGAGCGTATCAACCAACGTGGAATACTGTGGGTGTCTCGAGGAAGGAAAGGAATGACCCTTCGATTGAACTGAAACCAGAACGCTCCCGTCTGTCTACCCGTGCGTGCAGGAGAGGTTCAGGTTACACTCAGCTGAGACACAAGCTTCGCTCCTCTCTGTGCATGACGAAGGAGTCGAGGGAACTTGAGAGGGGAGGTATTTTCCTCTCTTGTGATGAATTTATGCAGAGGATGGGTGGGAAAAGGGGGGATGAGTCTGGGAATACATGTGTCTCTCTTTTTTGTAACAGACTCCTTGTGATGTTTTTCAAGAAGGTGCTTCCTGATAGGTCGATCAGATCTGTCAATGCCAGTAAGGATGATATCAAGGCATGTGTGAGGAGGGTTCCGAGAAGGGGGATTCTTGCTATAGGCAGACAGACATTCGACATGAACGTTAAACGTCTGTGTGAACTGAATGGATGGTCAATGATGGAAATACTGAAAGGGAAGTCGATCTCTATTCGCCTTCCGCTTGCTGACTGTCCGAAGTTCAGGGTTTTTTACTTTTGTCAGTTCGAATTGATCAGAAAAAAAGTTGCTCCGCAGAGCTCAGTTCATCTAAAACTCTTGCCGACAAAACTCAAGAACTTGAAACAGATGCTCGACAATACATACAAGGTTTGTTTTGATGCTCCTTCTGAATTGCATGGTAACTTGCATGATGATTGCCCTTGCATTCGAATCGCTCGACTTCTCGATTTGCCCCTTCTGGAGGGACATGCATGTGCACTTCTTTCTTCTTCTCCGTCTCTCCGTTCGCTTTTCTCTCTCCCTTTGAATTTCTCATCTTCATGTAAATTATGGCCGAACAGTGGATCGTGGGCAACGGTTGAGAAGGGGATTGACTTTTTTGTTTCTTTTCTTGTCTCCCCAAGGGGTTGTGGGAGGGGACGTCTTGGCTCTGCCCGGCATGGTCAGGGGAGGGGGGGTGATGGAGGTGTGTCTGCGGCGGTTATGGCAGACCTAAGGGAGAGGTGAGTGACTACTCTTTTATGTGCTCCGTGCTCTGAGGAGGGGGCCTCCCCTTTCAAAGAAGGCTGGGATGGTGAAAAAGTTGTTGGATGTGTTGGCTGTTGTTCCGGTGGATAAGGCCCGAGGTGATCTAGCCTTTCTATGTGCATAGAAGTACAGTCAAGCTGTAAGAGCGGCTTTCATAGATAACCGATCGTATGCTGTCTTGCAACAGGCAGACCTTGATTGCGCTGTTAATGATCTGGCGAGTGGCATCGCGGACCAGTCTGCTGCCCTGAAGTCTTTTCTTTTACGTTTTGGTTCCTTGAATAGAAGGAAGCATCGTTTTGGAACTGGCCTTCTATGGGCAAAAAGGAAATCCTGGGGGGACGATGGTCGGTTGCCCCCGGGCTGGTCGTTTATCAAATACCGCCCGCTCGTCTCGTATGCCTTGCATGGACGTAAGTCTCTCTTTTCCTTTGCATGTAAATGTCTAAATGGCCTGCTTCGTTACTTCGGTCCTCACTGTGACTTGAACTCGACTTTTTCTTTTCAAGAATGTGTGTCTGTATTCACCGCCGGGTATGGACGTTCCGCTGATCGGTCTGAACAGCTTTCGATGAAGCCTGACTGGCCTGTTGGTCACATTAAGATGGTTGTTGATGATATCAAGGCTTTTTTCCCCCCCCCCTCACGCGATGCCTTTCTGTTGTCACTTAGAAAGTTCGTCACGAGGGTGAAGGCAGAATCTCGACACAGATATATTGTTCTACCGAAGTTCCATCCTTTCTGTAAGAAGGAGGCTGGGGGGGCATGTGGAGAGGCATGGGTGTCACGCAGACAATATGTGAAGCCTGCTGCCTTCTTGTCCTCTCATAACAGATTCGCAGATGCCATCTCATGCCCTATTGATGTCCTACCGGAGATCGTTGACCTTGACTTTCGTACTAATCTGATTCATGTTCATGGACGACTGATTCGACAGAAGGAAGGCTTCCCTCAGGGGAGCCCATGCTCTCCTGGGGGGGCGAAATTCTTTGCAGCCTGGCAAGAGTTCTCAGTTACTGATTCTTTCTCTGTTTCATCTTGGGAAGACAAGTCATGGTTTGGTGCATGATATATAGATGACCACTCTCTTTTTGTTCGTTTTCCTGGCTGTGCTTCTTCGGATGTAATGAGTCTTCGGGACGGGAGCCCTCCTGCTTTACTTTTGCAGGAAGATCTTTACAGTCCTGAATGTGTCTTCGAAAGGCACGGTGCTGAGGCTTTGGATTTTTTTTCTCCAACAGACACCCTCTGTCTTGTTTTTTGCAGCTGTAAACCCTAATTGGGATGCTCTCGTCGAATGGTATCATAACCTGTGTGCTTTTTCCTTTTCTTGCCTCCATGATTTCGATAATGCTCTTCCATTCCCTCTCTTCCCTACCCTGAAGAGAGTTAGATTCATCCATGGTTTTTCTTGCATTTCTCGGTTGCAGGGAATGGTCGGACAGATGAGTTCGAATGTATTGTGTTCCTTGCTTTCCTGTAATGCCCCTGCTCGTGTTCTTATTGATGAACTGACTTTTCTTTTTCTTGAATACTTTCTCCTTCGTTGGCCTTTTCGTTTTCTCGTGAAGGTTTTTTCTGATGTCATTGCTCATTCGAGGAGTCCTTCGTTGATCGCATTATAGAATGAAAGGACTTTCTTTCTTTTTACTGTTCTTGGTTGATTTTGCTACACTCCCTCCTTTGATGATTGATCTTCTTATGTTCCTTCCTGCTTATACAATTGAGTGCACTATTCACCTGCTGGAAGCGATAGACAAAAGACAGCAGCAAAGGGGAAAGGGGGGTTGCGCACATTGGTTCTCATGCCTTGTTTTGTGCTTCTCAATTGATCAGATGTTACATTCTTGGAGTCAGTCCGTCTGATATTGCATGCAGGGTTCCGGTATGTCAGCGCCATTATATATGCAATCAAACCCGTGACTTCTCGCGAATGATGCGCGTGCAGAAGGTGCATACATCAATTATTCATTTTTTTTTTTCGGCGTCCTCACCCGGATCGCAAAAAAGTGAATTTTTTTGCATGTACTCTTTTTGCTCGATTATTTGACTTACCCAGAAGTGAGAGCATGCCGTCATATTGACCAATCTTGGAGATGGTGATTTTGGTAGAGTCCACCGTCGGTCCCTTAGCAAACAGTACGTGCATAGCAGGATTGTCTCGGCTGTTGGAAGAGAACTTATCATACTAGAACATTCTTATCAGTGTGTCATTCAGAAAGAGCCGCATGAGCCGCCGCCGTATGCACCGCCGCCGCATCAAAAAGAGCCGTGTGAGCCGCCGCCGTGTGCACCGCCGCCGCAAAGCGAACCGCGGAAATCCGAATTTTGTCAAACCAATTGTGTTGTGCTGTGCGCGCGCCTCACGGAGTCGATTAAATTCCGTGTTGAATGCAATTTGCTTTTCTGAATCTTGTGGATTACTTTTCGTTCTATCCAGATAGCGATTCTGGATTAATAGACTTCTTCAAGACGTAACCACTGAACATGGCTAATTATTCTGCGGTGTAACAGTGCTCTACCCTCTTCGTCCTTCCCTTCCCAGGCCTTCCTTTCAATGTCTATACAGAAGGAAAGCAAGGTCGTCTGGTCGACCGAACGCCCACCCTCTCGCTCTGACTACAAACAGGTCCAGTCTTACGCGAAGGTTCTGAGGGTATGGGTAAACAGCATTGCCTCTGTGTCGGGCCTGACCAATGTCGGTCCTTCTCTTTTCATTCTCTGTTTAGTCGTTGATCCTTCCCTCTGTTTTCTGGTGGAGAAAATCTTAGCAGATGACTCCAAGAAAGCCCCCGAGAAAACCAGTACTAATGCGGCGCACTTGGCCGCCCTGAGGAAGTGGGCCCTCGACACATTCGTGGAGACGATTGAGTCTGTCGATAAGAAGATCGACAAGGACCAGGAGTTCGAACTCCTGGCCGATGCGATTTGGTTCTTCTCTCTTTGCGTTTCGAAGTTTGGGCTTTCTCTTCGTGAGGCTCTCAATGCCTTCACGTCTCTGAATGAGGTTGCTTCATCCGACCGAGTCGGATTGAAGTTTTCAGACCGTCTCCTGGGCATTCGTTTCTGGAAATGCATTCTAGAGGACATCAAGAAGCTCGCTCCATCCTGGGGAACGAAGACAGTCGTAGTAGCTGATGGGGCCGTGCTGGTGAAGTCGTCCTTCAAGTTCCAAACCGAATTCGTTGGAGAGATCCTTTCCCGATTTGATTCCATTGACAGGATCAATCGGAACGCATGGATCCCTTCCGTTTCGTTTGGTGTCCTTTCAGTCTCAAATGGGACTGCTACGAAGACTTTTACCATCCTGTCCTCTCCTGTTCCTTCTTCCCTTCCCCAGGGTTTGGAGGCAGCTATCGCAGAGACGGCTTGCTTGCTGTCAGAGAGTACCGACTTCCACAACCTCCAAGAAGAGACGGTCGCCAAGTTGGAACACTTCACCCAGAAGTATAGAGGTTGGAGGTAGAGGAGGGGAAAGGGAAAAGGAAAGTTCAGCCAGGATGACCGCCCTTCACAGAAGCAGTCGAGTTCCTCTTCTTCTTCTGGGAGTGGTGGTCAGATGCAGGTGAGGGGGGGGGGAAAGAACTTCTCCTCCGCCCGCTTTGCAGAGGCTGTGGCTGAGACCTACATGAAGATGGCGGAGAAAGAGAAACCCAGTAGCACCAAAGGCAGCGCCCAGTGGCAAACGAAGAAGAAGCAGCAGCAGCAGCAGCGTGTCAGACACGCCAGTACAGAAGACGAAGATGATGAAGATGAAGACGAAGAGGCAGAGGGCGACGCTTCCGGCGAGATAGGGGGTTCCAACTTTGACAAGGAGGCCTTCATGGCTCGTTTCTCTCACTGCATCGAGATGGGTGAGAGAGACGAGGATAGGTTTGACACCTCCTACGAGCGACTGCGTATGGCGCATGTGGTCACCGAGTCCTGCAGAGTGCTGATGGAAAACGGCTTCGGTATGTACATGGACACCGAATGTTCGTTTTCTCTCTTTCCCCTTTTTCTTGTTGCTCCATTCATTGTCCACCGCTGGTAGCACAAGTCAGTGTACTCAGAAGCATTTGGAGCGCGAGAGGGGGAGGGCGTGGTCTGTCACGAGAGGGCTCTCATCGAGGTGAGAGTTCCTCTCTACTCAGGAGAGGAGGCGGTTGTCCGTCTCGAGGGAAATCTCACCGACCACCCCGGAGCAAAGCATGTTCTGCTTGCCACTCCGATGATCTGCCGCCTGTCCGGTCTGGCTGCCCTCGTCTCCGCCGGGAGAGAGATTGTGTGGGCAAAGCTCCAACGCGCGTCTCCGAGTGCGGAGTTTCCTTTCACAACGATCGTCACTGCGCAAAGGGTCAGTAAGGTCTACAGAGCTTTTCACGTTGTTATTAAGGGGGACTTAGAGGGCCGTAACTTCTGTTGATCCATATATATCCAAAGCAGTCAATTCATAGAAATCCCTTTCACAAAGGAGCCATTGACAGATCGATGGGTGGGGGGATAAAGACGTGTAATGACTGGGATGAAAATGGGGAGATGGGACCCGAGCTAGAAAGACTGTAACTGAATTCACTTTGTTTCTTTTCTTTTGAACTTCTCTATTTGCATTTCATTTCTTCTTTTCTCTCACAGGTCTCTCCCTCCATAGAGCGTGTTGCTGCTGCCCCCACACGACAAGGTCCAAATCGCAAGGGTCATTGCGAGACCTCTGGTCCGTTCGTGCTTGACACGACACGTGTGCCTGTGTCTGTTCGAAACTCTATCCTCATGCAGCATTACAGACACATCCAACCTTCTCTTTCCCGGCTAATCGACACTTGGAAGGAACAAAACAACATTCGTTTCCTTTCCATCCCCAGACGAAAGATTGAAGCTGCGCTCCCGTGGTGTGTCTCTTGTCCCCGGGTGCATGCAGTGAACAGAAAGTTTCAATCGAGAGATCCTTCCGACCCTGACTCTTCTTTTCCTCTTTCTTTTCTTGATGAGGGTTAGACTGATTTGATGTTTTTGTCTGATCTTGATCCCGTCTACGGTTCTACTCCCTATTCCACTTTGATTTTTCTTACCACCACTGACCTTCGCACTGGCCTTGTGCAGTGTAGATCGACACCCTCCAGGGCAGGCAAGGACCTCCTTCCATTCTTCAACGAATGGAATCTGAACTATGGAGCCTTCAAGCTGCTTCGTTCCGACAATGAGAAAGGCATCCTAGAAGGGGACGTTCGGACTGTGTTGAATCGAGCGGGGACTGTTTGTCGTCCTTTCGCTTCGAACTTTTCTCGAGGGCCAACGGAGAAGTGGTGGACCGTTTTGCGGGCGGGAATGATTTCTTTGGTTGCAACTTGAGCTTTTCCTCTTTCTTTTGTTCCTCTTCTCTGTCTTCTTGTTGAACGGTCTTACAACAGAACTGCCACGTACCGCAAAGCATCTCCGTTACGCTTTACGACAGGAAGGGTGCCTGATATCACTTTCATACCTGGTGATCCCGTTGTTTTTTCTCCCACCAAGCGTGTTAAGTCCATTCGTCCACATGGTTGTTTTGGAGTGTTTGCTTTTGGAATTTCCCGAGCTGAATGTGTTGTTTTTGAGTGGTGCACTGTTCGTTTTCGCTGGCTTCATGCAGTCAAGACAAACACGAAGGACGTGAAGCATGCGACTCCTGGTGTTTTCACTCAGTCGGGCCTCTGGTCTTTTGTCGTCTCTCGAATGCGCGGTACGATGCATCCCTCCATCCAAGGTCCTTCTCAGACAGTCGTTCATGAGTTCTCCTCTGATGAGGAAACGTAAGCACCACTGAACGGAGGGGCTGCATTGGGGGGGGGGGCTTTTGGGGGGGGGGTGAATCCTTTTAATTTTCCTGCTGATTCTTCCCTTTCTTGTGCTCTTGTTTCTGTGAACGGTGTGTTTCATCCTGTTCGTTGCATGTCTCAGACACCCACTGGTCTCGTTTCTGTTTCGCTCATTCACCAAAACTCGGGAGGGGAAGTGATAGGGTATGAACTCGGGCTTCCAGACAGAAACAACACTCAGAAAGTTCAGCCCGACCGTCTGATGCATCCTTTCAATTTGGAGAAGAACGGAGAGACAGAGAGAATTCCTCAGTCGATCGTTCAGGTGATTGATCCTCCAGCGCATGCTCCTGCTGGTCAGCCAGATGAGAATGCAGAAGGATCCGACCTTTCTGCTCTTTTTGAGGAACTTTTTGGTCCTGACTCCTCCGAGATGGCTCCTTCAGCGTCTCGCGAAGAGAGTTCCAATTCCAGTTCTGACTCTTCTTCTCTTCAGAATGATCGCAGACGCCCCCGCAACTTCTTTTCATGTGATGAAGAGAGTGTTTGCACTGCCCATCTTCTTTCTTTTCCTTGTCATGGGCACTCAGTTCAGACAGCAGCGAAAGCAAAGACAAGACATGATAGAAAGCTTTCTTGTCTTGAGAAGGATAGTTCAGACGAGATAGGTAAGACACACGTGCAGGCAGACAAGCGAGAGGTGATGGAAGGGAAATTTGACGGAGCGGGAGATAGAGAGATGGAGAAGTGGGAGCGCTTCTCTGCGTATGGAAAGGAGGTGAAAGCAGGAAGCGAGACGTACAGCCTCTTAACAATCATTCCTTTGACTTGGGTTCTGACTTGGAAATTTGTGAAAGGAGCAGCGAGAAAAGCGAAAGCGCGCCTGTGTTTGGTAGGCAACAAGTTTTTCGATCGTCGGACTGTCGAGATTTATGCAGGGATGCCAGCCGTCTTTTCGATTCGCATTCTCTTTGTTTTTGCTTTGTCGATGAGCTGGCAGATTGCTTTTGCTGATATCACTTGTGCGTTTCTTCAAGCGCCTCTCCCATCATCGGTTGGACGCATTGGTGTGCGCATGCCTGCGTGGCTCCCTCCTGCTGCTCTTTGTCTTGGTCTGAAGGCTGGAGCTGTCTATATCTTGAAGGCAGCTGCGTATGGATTGAAGGACGCACCTTTGATTTTTGCTCGTTTTCTTTTTTGTGTGTTGATTCGACTTCGATGGTCTGAATTGATGGAAAGTACTTTTATTTTGGTTCGTTCTGGTCTTTCTCTTCCTCCTCTTCCAACATAAGATGACGCATCGATCACACAAGTGAAGCACGTGAAGGTTGGTGGTTTGCTCTCCAAGCATGTTGACGATGTTGCACTCATGTCTGCCGACCCTCTTGCTACCCTCAGAAAGATTGCACGCGAGGGACCAATTGAGATAGACGATCCTCAGTTGCTGACTGACTTGCCTCAAAAGCAAGTCGGCTTCGATGTGAGAAGATCGGACGATCGCATCTTTCAGGGAATGAACGAATATGTTTTTCTCTCATCTCTTCCGAAAGGAAAGGCAAGTGGAGTGGTCGTTGAGAGCGACTTCTCTCCTCCAGAACCGGAGGAGATTGACATGACTTTGGAGGGGACTTACTTGAAATGGATTGGTCGTCTGGCCTGGCTCGCTCGTCTTCGTTTCGATTTGGCATTTGCAGCAAGTGAGTTAGCGGCATTCAGTAAGACACCCACAGAGAGACATCTTGCTGTCATCATCACTTTGATCCGAATGTATGCAGCACGCCCGAAAAAGATTGTTTTTGTTTCGGTCTCTGATGCCGAACTGCGAATCTTTATTGACAGTGGATTCAGGGGGAAAACGTGCAGTGCTCGATCTGCTTTGATAATCCAGCTTGCTGATCGATCCTGGAATTGGCGTTGTTGGCTTAACATTCTTGATTGGGCCACATATAGAGAGAAGCGACTAGTATTGTCAGCACCTGGTGGAGAGCTGCTTGCTATCCGCGCTGGTCTGAAAAGACTACCGCTCCTTGTCCGTTCTCTTCGAATTCTGTTTCGTTCTTTGAGTGTGCGTATGTTCACGGACAGTGCGACTTCCCTCGGTCAGACAGAGTCGGGTGTCAGCAAGAAAGAACAAGGATTGACAGGAATTCTGAAGTGGTGTGCACAGGAACTTGGTGGAATGAATGTGAAGCTTCAGCATGTTTCTGGTGAACGTGAGCAGCTTGCTGATGGACTTACAAAATAGAAGAAACTCGAGATCACAAAGATTTCGGTCTTGAAGGGCACTTCCATTGATTAATAGTCTGTCGACTCCCTCATAAATCGATTGAGTCAATAGAGGGGGGGAGTTAAGAAGTATCAGTGTGTCATTCAGAAAGAGCCGCGTGAGCCGCCGCCGTGTGCACCGCCGCCGTATCAGAAAGAGCTGCGTGAGCCGCCGCCGTGTGCACCGCCGCCACAAGGCGAACCGTGGAAATCCGAATTTTGTCAAACCGATTGTGTTGCGCTGTGCGCACGCCTCACGGAGTCGATTAAATTCCGTGTTGAATGCAATTTGCTTTTCTGAATCTTGTGGATTACTTTTCGTTCTATCCAGATAGCGACTCTGGATTAACAGACTTCTTCCAGATGTAACCACTGAACATGGCTAATTATTCTTAGATGCGTGTTTGTGTGTTTATTTGCACCTTACCACACCCTTTGGTTGCTGTTTTATGCCGTTTGCTGTGTTTGATCGCTTCTAGAGATCATTGAGGACTTGTTTTGAGTAGAATTCGTATCTCAGCTTTATGTGGCGGCGCACAATTGATGTATACGGAACCATGGCGTGCCGCCACCTGAATAGATGCGTACTTGTGTGTTTGTATGCTTTTTAGCACACCCTAAAGTCGCAGTTTCATGTCATTTGTTCTGTCTGATCGCTTCTGCAGATCCGACCAGGCTCGTTCGCTATAAAGACACCCCCGACATATGTGGTGGTGCACAATCATATGATATAGGCCTCCAAGAGACCCTTTTAGGCCTGCTCCGACCGGTACATGAAAGGTATGGCACCAGCGACCAACGAATCTTAGTTTGGGTCCAAACGGACTCAGAAACACCTATTGGTTCCGGCATGCCACACTAGGGTGGGCCTGTGCAAAATCTGGATTTTTTCTGAAACAAGGGTCCCATAGGAAAAAGTGTATACAAAGTGCCCGCCGGGGTGCCAGGATGCGTAGAGAAAGAACTAGGGAAGGAAAAAGGCTAGGACCAAGGGAAGGAATAAGGAAAGGAACTAGAGAAGGAAGTAGGGAAGGAACAAGCGAAAGAACTAGAGAAGAAACTAGACAAAGAACTAGAGAAGGAACAAGCGAAAGAAGTAGAGAAGGAACAAAAGAAGGAACAAGGGAAGGAACAGAGGAAAGAACTAGAGAAGGAATAAGGGAAGGAACAAGCGAAGGAACTAGGGAAGGAACAGGGGAAGGTGCAGGGGAAGGAGCAAGGCTAGGAACAAGGGAAAGAACAAGGGAAGGAAGGAAATGAAAGAAAGGAAGGAAAGGAAAGAAAGGAAAGAAAGGAAGGATTCCGAAGGAAAGGAAAGAAAGGAAGGAAAGGAAAGGAAAGGAAGGGAAAGAAGGGAGGGAAGGTAAATTTACGAGATCAAGAAGAAGCAGCTGTTTTGTTTTCGAGCGCCACCACGGGAGTACAATTAGGACATACTGTTAATTGTCTTTTTTCGTCCTTTCTTCGTGAAACCAGTTAGTCGGGTGATCACCTGTATGGGCTACCTATTTGACACTCATGATTTGACGATTGTTGCATAAATTGCACCAGTAAATTCGGTATTGATATAAGGCTCGGGCATAAAAATGACCTTCTGTCTGTCGAGTTGGACTTGCGTGACCATTCAGCTGTGTGCGTCCCCGTTGATCACTTTTCACTCACACCACCCCCTTGTTGTGGTTGCCTGCAACAATGGATCAGGGGGGTGGGTGTATTTCCTTGCTGCAATGACACGATTTCATGGAGGGTGCCTCCCCGAATCGTTGCGTATGTCGGTGAGGTGCCTCGCACATCGATCGAGAGATTGCGTCGTTTTCTTTCATACAGAATTAATATTAATACAGAAAAAGAAAATGCATGTCGATGAGAGGCCTGGCACATCGATCGAGAGGTTGCGTCGTTTTCTTTCATACAGAATTAATATTAATACAGAAAAAGAAAATGCATGTCGGTGAGAGGCCTGGCACATCGATCGAGAGGTTGCGTCGTGGGTGGACACTTCAGATGTGAATTCATGAACAGTTGGGTGGTTTAGTGGATGAATCGATGGACGATTAAAATGTCCGTACGGGTATGTAGATGCATGTACGTGCGTGCTTGCGTGTGTGTGTGTGTGTGTGTGTGTGTGTGTGTGTGCGTGTGTGTGTGTGTGTGTGTGTGTGTATGCGTCTATACACGAATAAGAGGACAGGCCGGAATTCAAATTGCTGCATTTCTTGAATTGCATGGTGGGTCGATGCACATAGTGGAGAGCTTATCCACTAGAATTTGGGTGTAGCGGAGGCACTTCTCATGAAACAGTCAAAAACTACCCTGGCAGACAAACGTGGATGCAAGACAAAAAGCCCTGTCCCAGATAATATTTGGAAAGCCATCATTATTGTCAAGTCTGCCAAATCGTCAGAGTCACTACTGCCGCACAAAGCTCATTGCAAGGGTCCCCACAACAAAGACAGAGAGAGGGACATGCAGAGATCCCCCCACTTACTCACTTACCCGAAAGGGACCATCATTCTGAAGTCCTCCCATGCATTTTTTTTCATACAGAATTCTTATTGATACATATTACATGCAATACATACAGAATTAATACATATTAAAGATGTATGAAAGAAAATGCACTTACTCACTTACCCGAAAGGGACCATCATTCTGAAGTCCTCCAACCCGATCCTGCCGTCCTTGTCTGCGTCTGCCGTTTGGACTGCATGGATGCATGCATTCATTTATTCATTCTTTCATTCATGCAGCGGCACATGCATGCAAGAGGATAGGGAATGGGAATCAATTCTCTGTAGAACAAGGTGCTCAAGGCTTCATCAGAGCACTCTCTCATCAAGTGATTGATGGACTCGTATAGTCATTAGTTCATGCGACCACATGCTGCGAAAGCGAGCCCCCTACCTGCAAGCCTGCGTGTTCAAATGTTTGCTGAAGAAACAAAACATGGAAAGGAGCTGGCATCAACGACCAAGCAGCCCTGTCTGTCTGCCTGGATCTATCTATGCAGACCTGCTTCTTCTCGCCATAGCAACTAGGCGACCGAAGTGCTAGACCGAAGCAATTGTTGGACATCCAATCTTGCTGCTCTTGCAGCTCCCACAATCTGGCCATCTCCACATCTTCATTTGAGATGCAAACGCAATAAATAAAGAAAGAAAAGAAGGAAAAACAAACCACTGACTGACGGAGGATCTTGGCGTCGTCTTCCGAGATGTCCCCATACCCCAGATTCTTGAAGAACTCCTTCACGACGTTCATGTCCACAAACCCTGTGTCCAGCGGGTCGTAGACCTGCATGCATGAGTCCATGTTGAGTCAGCAGAGAGGAGAAGACAGTGGAGAGTTCTGTCGGTAAGCGTGAGCGAGAGAGGAAAGAGGGGTTGGAGGTCTGACCTGCTGAAGAAAACAAAGAGAGGTCAGATACCCCCAACATGCATGCAGGCAGGCAGGCAGGCAGCACCAAATAAGCTTGAGGGGTCATCCGAGAACCTCCTCACTTCATCCGTCTGTCTCTTTACCTCCCTAGTCATTCTTTTTTTTCTTTCCCTTTTGTTTCTTCTCCCTCCTCCCTTGATGTTTTTTTTTTTTTTTGTCGTCTCTCCTTTATCTTGGTTTGTTGTCTTTATCTCTTTCTATGTGTTTCTTTTTCTCCTTCTCCTCCTTTCCCCTTCCTTCTCTCTCTTCTCCGTCTCTCCGCTCTCCGCTTTCTCCAGCTCTGCCCCCCGCACTTTCTTTCTTTTCCTCCTCGACCTCCCTCCATCAGTTTTTTCCCCTGTTTCTTCTTGTTCTTCTTTTCCCCTGCTTCTTCTTGTTCTTCTTTTCCCCTGCTTCGTCTTGTTCTTCCTTTTTTTCTCCGCCTCCTCCTCCTCCTCCCCCTTCTCCTTCTCCTTCTCCTTCTCCTTCTCCTTCTCCTTCTCCTCCTCCTCCTCCTCCTCCTCCTCCTCCTCCTTCTTCTTCTTCTTCTTCTTCTTCTTCTCCTCCGTCTTCTGGCTGTTGTTGTTTTTCTTGTTGTTCTCCTTCTCTTTTTTGTGAGAGACCACGCAGAAGGAAAGAAAGACGGCGCATTTGAGTCCAACTGTCAGACCTCTTTCGATCGAGGACCGAACGGTGTCCCAATGAGTCCAGCGAGGAAGAGACAGACACATGCGAAATTCCACCAACATCATGCACTTACTAACAAACACTGCAGGAAGCCATTACTCCAGCAACCCACCCACGCACCCACCTTGAAGGCTTCCTTGACCGGGTCGAAGTTCGTCAGCTGATTGTCCTTCAGGAGGTTGTACAGTTCGTCGAACGTGATCTCGTTCTGGTTGTTCAGCAGAAACCTGATTGATTGATTGCACGATCGATCCATTGATGCAATTCAGTCGAGCAGGCCGGGCAGGCAGGCACGAATCGTATGGCATGGAGTGACTGGGCAAAACGAGAGACAACAGCGATTCAGCCAAAGTTCAGCCTGGTAGTGAGCAACAGTAAACGAAAGCAACGCTTGCATGCATTCAATGAACGCGTATATAGACCCAAGTGATCGACCGAAAAAGAGCCCAGACGGAAAGGCAGACATTATTAGACGGACGGACAGTCCTCCCAACCCACCTACCTGACTTCCTTGACCGAGAGGTTCTTGTAGAACACCGACAGCCTTTTCTTGATGTCGTTCACTGTCAACTTCCCTGCTCCCTTGACGTCGAAGAAGTCCCATGCGACCTTCAACTCATCACGGTCGATCACAATCCCTCCTTTCTGCACACACGCAGTGACGCACGCATCCGAACAAGAGGCATGCATGCAGAGGGCCTGTGTGCCACCAGCGAAAGAGGGAAACGGTAAGCACTCAGACAGAATCACCATCTGACGGCAACACCGACCTCATTTTTTGGAAGTGCAAACTGTCCGGCAGTCCGTGTCCGTGTGTTCATCGTCTCCCTCCGTTGTTTGGTTGCTGCCGAGGGGGCAGCTCTTGGGTTGGCAGACATGTCTTTGATGGACTTCCTGAAAGAATTCTAAGGGAAACTCAGTCTCAAAAAGGTCACTCCAGCTTCGCAATGAGTAATGTACAATCCGCTTCCGGTTTAATTGTTCAATGCGAAGTAAAAGACCTGGCTAAGTTTCTCTACAGTTCCGGTGTCTTGTCAGAGCAAACCCGATGCTGCATCGATTCAAATTGCTTCCTTGCCCTCTAGTTGAAGAAAGCACATGTCCACACCTGCGACAACCGATCGAGCGACGTCGATTGCATATATATATATATATATATATATATGTTAATTTTCTTCTTTTTATATATATGTATAGCCACTTTTCGCTCGAGGAGCGCGCGAACCTGCATGCAGAACTTACTTGGGCGGGCCCCCTAAACTCAGCAATATATGCATGTAGCTAGTGCATGCGTGTGCCGGGGCCCGGTCGGAAGGGAAGAAGGAGACAGGAATGTGCCGAACGCTCACTGCAAAGCCACAACATCCCACAGCCGTCCCTCAGTCAGAAGAGCTATGTAGAGATTATGTAGAGAGACAATCAGAGCATCTTTCATGACAGCTTTATTCACTGTATGATCAACTGAAAACCGAAAACATTGTCTGTCAGATGGTTCCACAGAGACGAACAACAGTGAAACAGTGCCTCCTTTTTGCCGTGCCGCCATCTGCAGTTGTTTGTTTTGCGTGAATTAATCGAATCTATCTTAGGGCCCCCCATTTTCCCGGCACGACCATGACTCTCCTTTCGTCCTGCGTTGTTCGCTTCCTTATCATTTTCTGGTTGAGTCCGGTTGGGGCCTATGTCCCTCCAATACGATCAAACTCCCGTCCTCGGAGTGCCGTCTCCTTGAAGGCCAGTCTGACTGTTGCACTACACCCTCTTTGGCTGGATTCCATCACATGTTGCGACCCAATACGCATCTGACACTGCCCCCTCCCCCTCGCACGCAGATCTCCAAGAACTCCCAACCCCCACAGTCCTTCGACTGGTCGGCGAAAGAAGACCAATTTCTTATGGTCAGTGCATGGGAAGAGCCAGCCCCCTTGGATGGAGTGCGTAGCCGTCTCTTTGAGGATCTACCCTTTTCGTCGGCTCCTGCGGGCTTGGTTGGCTCTGTGCTTATTTCTTCTTCCAGAAATATTCCTTCCTGTCTTCTTTCTTTTCTCAAACCTCTTTGTGCCCCCCCCCAAACCGACCTTCCTCTTCATCATCCCCGCATCTCTTCTCAGTCTACCTGCCTCGCTGACTGACTGAGGTTGTTTGACCCTTCCCCTGTCTCACCCCAGCGGAAGTCTCGAGGCGTGCGTCACTTGCCACCATGTCCCCCTTCTCTTCTGATCTTGTGTGTGTGTCACTCTGTGTTTTCTCACTTCATTGCCGGCGTGTGTCCCTCCTCTCTTGTTTTGCCAGCAGGCCTCTCTGATTCTGCTCATTGCTTCTGCCGTTGATGGGAGAAGATCCCCATTCGTGGGAGGGAAAGAGAAGAAAAGGACGAGGGAGGGACACCCTGCCTCGTTTCATTGTCTTCCTGTCTGCCTGTTTGAATGAATTCTTGCAGGAGCATGCGTCAGACTTCCTCACGATGGACTGCCGGGCTGTCTGTTGGCGGTCTCTTGCAAAGGTCAGTCCATCATGATTCATAGGCAATAGCTCACAGGCGTTGCTTTCTCTTCTCCTGCACACGGTGCGACAAGGCCGAGTTGTGTGATGGGTTTGCGTAAAATTTGGTCTAGGGCAGGCTTGCGTTCTCTGCCTGTCGTTGATCGCGATACATTTTCAATTTTTGCCCCCGATTGACTGTTGGTGCGAGGCATGCACCCTCTTGTGGTCTCAGCGGTACGTGAATTCAGTAAGCTGTCACGTGTGATGACCTGTCGCTGTGTGTGTGTGTGTGTGTGTGTGTGTGTGTGTATGTGTGTATGTGTGTATGTGTGTGTGTGTGTGTGTGTGTGTGTGTGATGACCTCTCGCTGTGTGTGTGTGTGTGTGTTTGCGCGCGCTTGCAGATGGATGTGTTTGCAGCCCACCGGCGCATGCCGACAGCAGTCCGAGACAGGTGGATGGAGGTACGTTGACGTCGCACAAGGATGAAAAAGAAGATTTCAGGAAGATCTGCCAAAAAAAAGAAAAGAAAGGAAGGAACCGTTGCATTCTTGCATTCACGTTTTCTTTCTCTCTTTTGTCGGACACCCCCCCCAACCCGCCCCACACACAGACTGTCACCTCTTCAATCCGAAATCGAATGACAGAAGAAATGCAGTTGACAACGCTACAGCATCCATCAAACTGCCTCATTGCAGCTGTGGAAGGCGAGTCCCGGAAGGCTGAAGCCGACAGACAAGAAGAGCCGGAAACTTGCGGAAAAAGCAAAGGCACTCGAACCCAGGGTCAGTCAGCCAGTAAGTCAGCCTTCCAGAGAGATACGGGGCCTGTCTCCCAGTCGAGTGAGCTGCGCGATTGTCATCACAAGACTTTGTAACAAACTCATGATGCCTTCAGCGGTCTCGGTGGTCAGACAGTCAGTCCGAGGGAGAAGAAGCCTTGAGGACATGAGAGAGAGAAAAAACAACAAAATCGCTCATAAGCCAGCAGACCGGCCGAAAGGGACGGTAGTGCATGAGTGAGGCTGATTGATCTGCAATGCGCACCCAGAAGCCAGGACGTCCTTTCTTCTTGTCCTTTCCGAGATTCACTCTCTCTCTCTGGATGCATTTTCTTTCATACAGAATTCTTTGTATGTATGTATGTATGTCTCTGGAGAAGCCACGACGTCCTTTCTTTTTGTCCTTTCTGGGATTCACTCTCTCTCTGGATGCATTTTCTTTCATACAGAATTCTTTGTATGTATGTATGTATGTATGTCTCTGGAGAAGCCACGATGTCCTTTCTTCTTGTCCTTTCCGAGATTCACTCTCTCTCTGAATGCATTTTCTTTCATACAAAATTCTTTGTATGTATGTATGTATGTATGTATGTCTCTGGAGAAGCCACGACGTCCTTTCTTCTTGTCCTTTCCGAGATTCACTCTCTCTCTCTGGATGCATTTTCTTTCATACAGAATTCTTTGTATGTATGTATGTATGTCTCTGGAGAAGCCACGACGTCCTTTCTTTTTGTCCTTTCTGGGATTCACTCTCTCTCTGGATGCATTTTCTTTCATACAGAATTCTTTGTATGTATGTATGTATGTATGTATGTCTCTGGAGAAGCCACGATGTCCTTTCTTCTTGTCCTTTCCGAGATTCACTCTCTCTCTGAATGCATTTTCTTTCATACAAAATTCTTTGTATGTATGTATGTATGTATGTATGTCTCTGGAGAAGCCACGACGTCCTTTCTT
>JAHBMJ010005930.1:7500-40779 GCA_018398765.1 Chromera velia | reverse complement strand
GGGATCTGTTCGAGGGATGGGTAGACGGGCGTGGGGTCTACTTTGGTGTCGTTTGGATCGTGTGTCTGATGTCAGAGGCGGGATTTTCCTCTTTCCTGCACGCTCGCTTTTGCTTTCATACAGAATTCTTTTTGTATGTGTATATGTATGAAAGAAAATGCGTGTCTGATATGAGAGGCGGGATTTCCCTCTTTCCTGCACGCTCGCTTTTTCTTTCATACAGAATTCTTTTTGTATGTATATATGTATGAAAGAAAATGCGTGTCTGATATGAGAGGCGGGATTTCCCTCTTTCCTGCACGCTCGCTAAGAGAACAGAACAGGGGAGACGTCCGAAAGACAGCCCCTCAGATCTCTGACCAACTGTGCTACCCCGCGACCTCAACTCTGCCCCCCCCTCAGCCCCCCATGTTTCCTTCTTGGTTTAGTTTCCTCTTCGCCTCTGGATGCTACACCACACGCAGATTCTGGAAGACTGGGAGGTGACGCAGGACGGGCGGTTGAAGGGATTGGTCCTTGGAGACCCTGAGGTGAGCTAGGGGGGGAAGCATTTTCTTTCATACAGACTTCTTTATGAAGTCTATATACATAACAGAAGTCTATATACTTTTCTTTCATACATAAAAGAAGTCTGTATGAAAGAAAATGAAGAGATTTGTCCTCGGAGACCCTGAGGTCAGAGGAGGGGGGGAACGGCGCTTTCTGCATGTCTGCATGAACGGGTTGGGATATTTCTTTACGTGGGCATTCGGACACTTTCTGTATTCAGTATTCAAGGTTGTGCTAGAAACCTAGAGACAGACGGCGGCCTTGCTCAGGGGGCAGACGAAGCAGACTTTATCAGTGGCTTGTCCGCATTCGTGTGCAGAATAGCGGGGAAGCCATGAAAGTCGCAGAAGGGATTAAGGGAAGGAAAAGAAGAAAAGAAAAGTGGAGGACATGTGATGTGGTCTCCCCCTGAACCGGCAAGGATTCTTCCTGACAAGGATTCTCTTTCTTTCATACTGACCGGATTCTCTGTATGAAAGAAAAGTGGAGGAGTCTTCCTGACAAGGATTCTTTCTCTTTGCTCTCTCTGCCGCTGCATTGGCGCAAAGACTAAAGGAGTACTTTCCTTCGTTTCGTTTCTTTTCCTCTCTTTCGCTTTTTTCTGCAAGCTGACTCAGTTCGAAGAGAGCGCCATTTTGCTCTTCCTTAAAGGTGAAGTGGGATCTTGACCGCATCCGCCCTCGTTCTCTTCCTTCCCTCCTGCCCTCCCTCCAGGTCGAGGCAGGGACTCCTGTGACAACGGACGCGATCGAGGAGAGGAGGAGGCACTATATAAAGACCTCCACAGGTAGACTGCCTGAAGAGACGGAGCCTTCCGTTTCCCTTCTTTGTCTTGATTGCTCTTTCAATCAATCGACATGCACTGCACTGATGCAGACAGGAAATGAAGCGAAGAGGGAGGACAAAAGGAAAGAAAGGAAAAGGATCGCAAGAGATCGCAAGGACCTCTTCTGTCCTTCCTCTGCAGGCTCCCTCCAGGCACTCCCTCTCTCTCTCGGGTTTGATAGGAGTGAATGTTCTTTTTCGAACTGCGACAGACCCTCCCTGAGAATTTTGGTCTCTTTCTCCCGGTTTCGCTTCTTCCTTCCTTTCTTCTTTCCTTCTTTCCTTCCTTCCTTCCTTTCTTTCTTTCTTTCTTTCTTCCTTTCTTTCTCCCTTCCTTTCTTCCTTTATCTCCCTTCCTTTCTTTCTACCTTCCTTTCTTTCTCCCTTCCTTCCTTCCTTCCTTCCTGCAGGCATGATGTACGAGTTGGGAGACTCCGCCGTGGACAGCTACCTCGCGGGGTTCAGCGAATCTCTCATCACAGAGCAGGTCTGTGCCTGCATTCGTGGATGCGTGGATTCATACAGACAGACACACACACGCACACACACGTACACACACACAAACGCACGCACACACACACACACACACACACACACACCCCTTCACACACACACACACACCTTCACACACACACACACACACACACACACACACACACACACACACACAAACACACACACACACACACACACACACACACAGAGAGAGAGAGAGAGAGAGAGAGAGAGATAGGACAGAGCAGCAGAGGCCTCTCCCGAAAGAGAGAAACTGAAGGAGCGTGCATGCATTTTCTTTCATACAGAATTCTTTTTCTGTATTAATAATTCTGTATTAGAAAGAAAATGTATGAAAGAAAAAGAGGCCTCTCGTAAAAGAGAGAAACTGAAGGAGCGTGCAACAGGGAGGACCTTTTCGGAGAGAAGTTGTTCTGCAAGCGGCTCTGGGTCTTGCACTTTTTTCTTCTTCCGTGGTCTCTTTCATGTGAGGAAGACCGTTGCGCGGTCTTCTCTGAGTGAACCGTCCTTTCTGTGTCTATTCATCCACACTCTAGCTCATCAATTCAGGACTCTCCCTATGGACGTGCGCCTTTCAACATATGTGAACGTGTACATGCATGTTCTGTGCATTTCTTTCTACATGTATTTGCAAGACGTACGCTTGCTTGCAGGACATCCAGAACGCAGGCGACTCGCTGAAACAGTTTGCGGTCTGGCTTGTTGTCCCTCTGGCGTTTTTCCTCTGGTCGTCTTTCATGGGGTTTGTTGCAAGAGGTCAGTGGGTGCGTGGGCAAGTTTTCTCAGTGAGAACGGGCAGTGTAGTATCCCTCCTTTCCTACTTGCAGGACGCTTGTGCGGATTGACGCAGTCGCTCATGCTGGGGGGCCCTTGGAGGTTCCCTTTGATACATGTCAATGCATGCCGGGGCCCTTGGAGGTTCCCTTTGATACATGTCAATGCATGCGCACAGCAAGCGCAGATGGGCCCCGATGGATCCTGAGTGAAGAGGAGAGAGAAAGAGACTGTCGATAGAAGCACGCATAGGGGCTCTTGGAAACACTGCATGAGGGGAGCTTGTTGTGACTTTATGTTGGTATGGTGCAAGAAAGAGAAAAAGCATCCATCTATCTTGAAATCCCCTCCCCCCGTGTGACGCATTTTCTTTCATACAGAATTCTTTCATACAGAATACTTATTAATACATTATTAATACTCTGTATGAAAGGAAAAGCTTCTATCTATCTTAAAATCCCCCCCCGTGGGATGCCTCGACAAGATGGATTGTCCTCCTGTCTGTCTGGCTCTTTTTCTTTTTGCTTTCTTTCCGCCTTGCTTCTTTCTGCAGGCGTGATGCCATCGGAGCTGCAGCTGGAGGGAGGAGGGGGAACGGAGACAGCCCCAACCGCCGAGCAAGTCGCAGCACGTTCCTTGGACCTGCCGTCGACGATTGTGCCTGAGGACTCCCTGTCAACGACGGGATCCCCGAAGATCTCTGAGCAGAGAGCGTACGACCGTGTGCTCCTTGAGCAGGCTCTCGAACGTCAGAAGCAGATGAGACGAACGGAAGAACAAAACTCCGACCAGGCAGAGGAGGATGGGGTCAGATGGTACGCCCTCGCCTCGGAGGTAGACAGAGGAGAGAGGAGTGGCAAGTGGGCCCCGGTAGCGAGACAGAACGCCCTGTCTGTGGAGGACAAGGCGACAGTGGCCAAAGCCTTCGGGTATCGTGTCCCGTCAGAGGGGGGGGATCAGAAGAGGCTCTTTTCTCCTGCTGCAGCGGCACAGTACAAAAAAGACGCTCAAATTCGGGACGAGCGTCACCCCGCGACTATTGCTTTGAAGGCTCAGGCTGACAGGCTCAAGGGAGGGGCTCCTCCCCCCGAAGCCCTGGAGGCTGGGAAAAATTCTCAGACCATTGTGAGTGAGACGTTGAAGAAAATGAACATTGCCCCGTCCAAAGCAGAGCCGTAAGCATATGCAGAGACAAATGTGATTCTGTGAAGTGCTTTTGATGATCTGCTCCTCTGTATCATAATTGCATTGTATAAGTGGGAGAAAACTGTCTAATCAAAATGAATGCTATTATATAGCATCATACTACTGTGATAAACGTAATTCACAATAAACAAAACGGTGAGATTGAATTATAGTGTCAGCAATTGGTTTATGATTTATATCATAAAATAATATGGTCAGGGTGCATATCTGTGCAGACCTCCTTCAAGGCTCCTTGGACCTAACTATCATTTGAAAGTTCAAGCCACATTTTTGGATGAGCTTAGAAGTCCGCGCCGCAAGCGCGGATCATTTACGGTGTCTTGAAAGCTAAGCCGCATATCTGGACGATGTCTTGACTACTAGCTGCTAGTTACCAATCGTCGGTTACAAAATTTATTGTAAACAAGACTACCCTCAAACCCTCTGGTAGTTACTTCTAACCATATAGTGTAATCAAAACCTAATACAAATCAATTATATTAAAGTCCGAGTTTAAACTCTAGAAAATTAACAAAAATTGATAAGTTACTAATTAAAATTCATTGAACAAACATAAATTACAAGAATTGTTTTTTTATACAAAAATTTAAAGAATTTAGGAATTGAAATAATTATAATGTGAAGGGTGCCAATGCCGCAGTGGTATGATGACTTATCAATAGGGGTTCATTATAGGTTGATTGAACCAAAGCAGGCGATCTAGTTGTCGGTGCAAGGTTTCCCTCAGTCTTTTTTTATGTGCATGTTTTTCAATTTGACGGCTTTGAGCTGGCCGGCGAGAAGGGAAAGGTCAGATGTCTACTGATAGAGGTATTTGCACATATGTCACAGCTGCGACTTCTCGTCCGTGCCAACCTGAACTCGGGCAGCCCTGTAGGAGTTTTGTCTGTTGACAATCCGCTCTTTTCTTGCCACACACTGCGTGACTTTGACCGCTCTCCCATTGGACAATCCAATCAAACACCAGACCCTCTCTTCAATTCTTCAATTGTGACAGTCTCACATTGGCCTCCACCGGTTGCAAGAAAATCTGACTCGCTCTTTTGGCATACCCATCAAGTTTTTTCTTGGAAAGTTTTGACTGGACGTCTGGAAGAAGGACTGCATGCATTTCCTGGAGACACCATCTCGAATTCGCTTTCGTTTCTTCACATGCAGAGGTAGAAAGAACAAACGGACTCATGCAGAAAGAACGCAATTAAATTTTGTGCTTCAAAAGTCAGCCGTCAGGTCCAGGTCCCCCCCCTCCCTTTCCCCCCTCTACGGCCATCAACGAAATTGAAAGAGCGACACAGTGGATGCACGCACACACACACGCACACGCAGATGCAGGCCCGCCATTTTATTTGAGAGATGCGATGCAGGAAGAAGCCCTTCCCGATCAAGGATATGCAGGCAGAAGAAGCAAATGCAAACGTCCAAGGTTATAAGGTTACAAACACACAAGGAAGGATGGAATGAAGAAAACGGTGCAAACGTGTCTCTCCTATCCTGTCGCAGCCTCCCTCCCTTCGCAGGTAACGATGGCAAGATCGAGAGACGAATCAGATACACGTGCTTCTCTTCTTTGTGTAAGCCTAAAATGAAGACGAGTCCTCACGCAAAAGGGGGAAGAGGGGGGGGATAAGTCAGAGAAGGGCACTTACAAGTGCAGGCAGGTTGCCAGAGGCCATGCAGGAAGGCTGCGTACTGTACAGACAGACAAACAAAGAAGCTAGGAAGGGGGGGGGGGCGATGAGAGCAAAGGAGGCAAAGGAGGTGCCGAATTAGCGAGAGATCCAGTCTCTAGCTTGACTGACTGACTGGCTGTGCCCACCCAGTAATGAAAACGAATGAATGCAGCGTGAATGAATCAGAAAACGTGTAGACATGCAAAAGAGAGAGAAAATAAATGGGTGGGTGGATTCATTTGAGGGAATTAAGGGAACTCTACGTTGTGCCCTGCCACCTTTGCATGCAGTCCCTTTAAGCTTCTTTCTTTCTGCATCCATTCATTCATGTACGTGCCTTTCATTTGGGTCATTGTCTTTTCGTTCTTTTTTGTGTTTTGATTCTTCTTTGCATGCACGACTTTCATCAATATGATCGACTCAGTTCAATTCCCAAAGAACCCCCCAACCGTCAACATGGAGCTGCACTGCTGGTCCTTCACAGAATACGAAATACCGCCCCCTACCCCCATTCTATCTGTCCAGCGCTCTCACCTGAAAATCGAGACATGCAAGAAAGAGAAAACATACAGAATTAAGGAGAAACTGCAACACAGACAGATTCCTCATGGATGGATTGACGGTCAAGAAAAAAGACACGGCACAAACATGGACTCGCAACGAACACTTCCTTCCATGCAGTCAGTGTGGTTTTGCGTACAGTTCCCATGCAAGGAAGGACTCGATCCCCCCCCCGCCTATATGCATCCATCCAGCGGCTCCCCGTCGTTCCATCCCTTCCTCCCTCCCTCCTTCATCGATCAGGAGAGCCGACGATCGAGGTAGCCTGCATGCTCACGGGGGGGCACAAAGGAACCCCCAGCCTGGGGGTGGGAGTTGGAGGGGGGGTGCGACCCTGATTGGAGAAGGGGGACGCCCCAGGGGGGATAAGCCTGGGCCGAGAACAGACCGCTGCTGCTCCCACTGCCGCTTGCTGCAGGGACCCCATACCCGCTCCACCCTCCCCCCCCAGGTCGGGTCTGGAACAATTCTCTAGATTCCTTGCAATCACCTCCGCATTCTTTGCAATTAATCTCCGCAGGTTCTTTTCTACTGCCTTTGGTGCGGCACCTGCCGATCCCGTCGCACCCGTCTGCCGTCTCTTCACATCATCCGTCTCCCCTCGTTCTTTTGCAGGGGGCGCCCTCGAGCTTGCACCTGAAGGACCTCGGGGTGCACCTGCCTTGTTCGCAGCAGGTGTGGGCGCAGACAGAGAAACCGGAGCGATATCCTGAAGCTTTGAAGTCGGGCCGGCTGCCGAGGCACGTGCTGTTCCTGCAGTTCGGGCGTTTGACGGCTTCGTTGCTCCAGGGACGGCTCTTCGCGCTTCTTTGGGTACTCCCATGTTTTCTGGTTGTCCTCGAGAGGTCAGATGAGCCGCTGCACGCGACACAGACCTAGATGATGCTGCTGCTGCTGCCTGGTGGGAGACGGGCGGGTCGACCACTTCGGGGGGCTCCAGAATGACTGAGCTTTTTGGTTTTTGTGATGTTGACGCGGCGGTCCTTTTCTTGAGTGCTCCCTTTTTCTTCGGCAGACTGAGGAGGTTTGTGTCTTGATTTCTCATTGTGGCGGGTTGGCGTGTGGTGTGAATCCGCGGCTCCCCCGAGGGACCCTGGGATCCTCCCAGGTGTTGGTCGCTGTGTGTCTTGATGACGTTAATGACGGGTTTGGGAGCCTTTGGGGAGACGGCAGGCCTCTTTGCGACCTTTAGTGGAGAAATAGGAGAGTTGGAAGGGGCAGCTGGGGTTTTGGGTTTGGGCAGCGTGCTCTTGGCAGCGGTAGGTTTCTTGACAGGCGTTGTGGTCTTCTTCGGCTTCAGGGAGGCTGAACTTCCTTTGTTCTTCAGAGAGGACGAGCTGCCTCCTCCTCCAAGCCTTGTAGTGGATGCCTTGGTCCTAAGCTTGCCATCCCAGTGAGTGACTACGCGTGCTTGCGCATGGATTTTATCCTCGAAGGAAGCGTTGAGCTTCGACCTAGTGCCTTGAGAAGAGAGACCCAAAGTCCCACTTCGACCAGAGACTATCGGGCGGGGGGGCCTAGGCTTGGACCCTGTGGAGACACCTAGACTCCCTGATTTGTTGTAGGGAGGAGCTGAGGTCGCTGTAGCCCCTGCGCTTGTTTTGCCCTGTGCCCTCTTGGCAGCTGCCCTCTCCCTCTCCCTCTGACCCGAAGAGTCGACAGAAATCTCTGAGAGGGGCTTCAGGGGGGCTGGTTTTGCTTCTGCTTCCGCTTCCTTGTTCCTCTGCATGGCGTTTTCTCTCTCTTGGGCGTTGAGGGCCCGTGCGACAGGGGAATGGGGGATTTCCTGCGTGACGGAAGTGTTGACAGAGTGCAGAAGGGGGGGCAGGGGGATCGTCTCCCGAGGGGGGGGGTTGAAGCGAATTGGATGCGGCAGGGGGATGCTGATCACCGAGGGAGTCAGGGTGAGTGCAGAAGGGGGGGGCTGTCCAGCAGCAACCTGCAAGGACGGGCCAGGCACGACAGTGTCTACCCTGCTGGGGGAGCTGATGAGCCCGCCCTCGGGAGTAGAGGCAGCCAGGAGGTGCCCCCTTGTGGGGAGACTTCTGGTCAGGTTCGGGTGGGGGTGCCGCACTCCCGTTGGATTGATGGGCCCTGCATCCTCTCCTGTAGCTCCGCAGCACGCTGCATTGAAGGAGGGAAGGCAGAAAGAAGCATTGACACAATTCAGCACAGTAAAATAGACGTTGAGTCTAGGATAGAGAAAGAAGAAGAATGTCAGACCTCAGACCTCTGTAGGAGCTAGAACGAACCAAGAGAAAGGGGAATTCGCTCTTCAGAAATCCGCGCATGGTCATGACTCCATAAGGGTGGCAGGCTTGGAGGTGAAGCTGATCAGAGCATCCAAACAGGAGAATGCATCGAGAAGAGAAGAGAAGAAGTGAACAGAGAGAGACAGGCAACATGCGCACTCATGACTTCCTTCCCCTCAGCCTATCCCCTCCCCTCCACGCACCCACAACGCCTTCTTTCTGACCTGCTGAAGGTCGCGTCCGTCCTGACACAGGCAGCGCAGGTTGAGACTGAATGTGTGAGGAGGAGATTGCCTCAGGAGACCTGGGCGAGTTCCGAGGCACAGGGGGACAGAGAATGTTCCTGGGAGAGACCAGAATCCCCCCCCTTTGGGAGTTCAGAGGGCTGGGCACGGCTGACACACAGGCCGAGAGGGGGGCAGGGGGACCTCCGAAACCCCCATGCACGGACCGGGGGCTGGGGAGGGAGGCTGCGAGAGTGGCGGGTGCGTGTGGGGGCACTGGGACGATCTGGGTGCTGTGGGAATGGGTGTGGAAGTGACGGTAAGAGACTTGTTTCCCTGCAAACAGACAGAGAGAGAGAGAGAGAGAGTAGAATGACGCACTGGCATGAAGAAGAGAGGTCAATAAAGCACGCGAAATTCAGCCGGGCGTATTTTTCTTTCTTGTCGGGTTACTCCCATTGGCTGCAGGGGACGTATGATGGTGGCACGGGAGAAAGGAAGAAAGATGAAAGGACGCGCGTCCGGAAGGAAGCCTTGAAAGTTTGTTTTGGCAAGGGACTGAGCAGAGGCTCGGAAGGGAAAAGCCGAGCAGAAGGATGACCACTGTGGGGCTCGAACTACCCATCCATCCATCCATCCATCCATGCATCCATCCATTCACGCATCCAGTTATACACACGGGTTTTCCTCACGATTCTAGGTCTGTGGTCTAGGTCTGTCCGGTGCCTGCAGGTCAACCTGATTGGTAATTCAAAAGCAGGAGCAAACAGACAGTCCGGCACACGAATTGTTTGGGGCGCTCTCTTTTACCTTCTGCTGTGCTGCGATTTCGGAGCTCGTTCAACTCGGACACGGCCGAAGACTGCAGACACGCACATCCAGGAGGGTTGAGAAAGAATTCTACGCTCAGAGACAGACACACACACACACACACACACACACACACACCATCGGAAAGGAGAGGAGGGCGGTTTAGAACAATAGATGTGCCAGAGCGGATGATTCGTTCTGCAAAAGGGTTTCTTCTTCTGTTCCCACAAAGAATTGACAGGAAAGAGACAACATCGCGCGATCCCAACGGCAACAGCAGCAAGGCATGCGGAGGCCCTGCTGCAATACTGCAGGGGGCACAAATAAGTTCGAAAAAGGGTCGATCAGATTTCGTGAAAACATCACTGGGTACAGAAACCAGAGTCAACAGGAGTTCCTGACTGACGTGGAGCTTCAGGAGCGCATCCATTTGCGCTCTGCTTGCCGCCAGGTCTGTCTGCAGCTTGATGACCTTATCGTGCAACGCAGCATCGACCTTCGAGATGCCCTCCCCTTCTGTGTCCAGCTGCGAACCGGAGACCGTGATCATCCTTGCTGCCGAGACCTGCTCACTGTCGGGAATACTGCTGAGAACAGAAGAACGCCTCCTCGGCCTGTCCCCACTCGCCCCCACAATTTTGGAGGCCGACTGGAAGGCTGCAGTGATGCCCTGCTGGATCGATTGCCGTCTCTTTGCCTGAAGACGCAGAGCTCGCTGATCTCCCTTCTCTGCCTCAAGAAGAGAGAGGGCTTCCGCTCTGCACGCATAGAAGGACCAGAATACACACGAAACCTCGCTCTCACTCCTGCCTTCCTCGACATCCTCCGACTTTTCTGTGTTCTCCTCCTTTCTTAATTGCCTTTCCTTTCTTCTCTTCGTATTCATTGAAACTTCGTTTTGTTGGTTTCCCGTGTTTTCTTCCAGTCGTCCTCTTTCCTTGCCTCTCGCCTTTCCTTCTTCTCTTTGAATGCTGCGCAACCAAAAGCAACAAAATACAACATCGAACAAAAGCAACAACATCCAGGTGCAAAAAAGGAAGTAGAGAGAAATGAGGAGGGAGGGCCAGCATACGAGCATTTCCAATTCCAAAGCCCCGCAAGAAAGAAACCGTCGCGTTTTCCCCTGTGACGTTCCCTTTCACAACACAACACAATGAACACAAAATAAGAAGCGAACCTTTTGAGTTCCTGTTGCAACGCCAATGAGACAAGGTTCAGTTCTGACACACGACGAGTGTTCTCGGCAGCAGAGAGGATCTGCTCGCAGTCCCTCTCGATGTCTCCAGCAGTCGGCAGCTGCAGAGGGGCCACTCGGTCCTTGTCCGCGTCTGCTGCTTTGGGTGTGGTGTTGAACGACGGCCCGGCTCCTTTCTTCAATACCGCCAGGTTCAAAGGGGGGACAACGCCTCCCTTCGAGGGGGAGGCGGCAGAGGGCCCTCGCGCAAGGGGGCTTGTGACACTGTGGCTGATGCTACTGTTGTCCTTCAACACCCGCGGGGACGTCCTGACACTTCCCCCCGAGCCCATGGTCGGACGCCGAAGGCTGGGGACAGCGAGGAGTTCTGCCCGTTCCCGTGCGAAGTGTGCGGCTGCTGCTGGGGCCCTGACGGGCACTCCCGCCCCATTGACGACCCACTGTGCGGCTGCCTTGCGGGCATTTGAGTCCTTGGTGGCGTTATTGTTGACGTCCAACTCCTGGTCCAACACGAAGGGTCCAACCTCAGAGGGGTATTTGGTGAGCGTGTCCTTTCCCCTTGCGGGAACAGAGGCGGAGGAAGAGGGAGGCTCGGCGTTGCACAACGCAAAGCGCATGAGGCGACGAGGCATGGCGGCGTTGGAGGGGCCCCAGGCGGGAAGAGCGGAGGCGGGTAGCATGGAGTCTCCTGGGGGGGCACGGAGAGCTTTGATGACCTCTGCCGAGCCGGAGGGGGGGGGGAGGTAGACAGATCCTCTGGTGAGCCGTCTGAGCAGAGCCGTCTGCTCTGACAGCTGCTCACGCAGTCTGGAGAGATGTGCCCTCAGTTCCTTCTCCACAGTCGTACCTCTCTTTGTGACATCGTCTGCGCGAGTCCTCTCATGATCTAGTTGTTCCTGCAGACGCTCGATGGCCTCCTCCTTCTCAGAGACCATCTCCTGAACAAACAAAAGCAACAAACAGCAAGGGGGAGAAGAACAACGAAGAGACAGACGTGAGAAGACTCGATCGAGGGAGACAGAGTCCTTCTTTCAGAGATGCACTTTTCAAAAAAGTCCTTTCGGTAGCTCCACAAATCCTGCTACGTAGGTAGCATCCTAGGTCAAAGGATGAAATTAAGCGGCAGAGCAGAAAAACCGATTGCGACACTAGGTCTCTTAATTTTCGATTTGTCAGAGCACACGGCCTGAAGGCAAAAGGACGGGCCCCCAGCCATGCAGGCATTTTCTTTCATGCAAAATTCTTTTTCTTTCATGAAAGAAAATGCATACACGGCCTGAAAGCAAAAGGACGGGCTCCCAGCCATGCAGGCCTGTCCCCCCAGTCGCAGGTTTTGGGTGTCTCTCAGACGTCAACACAACGGCAAGAAGAACGGAACAAAAGCGAGCGAGAGACGGCAGAGAGGGGACGGACCTGGAGTCTGTTTGCGAAGCTGCTGAGATTCGGGACTGCATCGTCCGACCCCGAGTTGCGGGCCCCCCCGTCCTCCCCGTGGTCTCCTAGTTTCTCCATCATCTCCTTCAGTCTGGGAGAATTGAAAGGGTCCACACTCGAGGAGTCGCTTTCGGACCCGAAGTCGTCGTCACTCAATCCGTCCTTGGACTTTTGACCGAAGGACCGGTTGCTCTTGCGACTTTTCATCGTGTTCTCTCCCGTCTGCAGGCACAATCAATTCAGACCCACACACCTTTTTTGTACGGAAATGCAATGCGCAGAGATGAGATGAGATGATGAATGAGCAGAGAAGACGTTTCTATTTCGACTCTCTGTCGGTCCGGCCCGTTTTGGGGGTCAATGCAAAGTTTCATGGAGAGAGCAGGAAACATCCCGAGGGAGGACCGGTACTCTCAAACGTCTCTGTATCATCTTTCTATCTGTATCTCCTTTATTTATTTTTTTAGTTCTCTGTATTGGTGTCTAAAAGAAGTCACTGGGTGTTTCCCGAGGAACGGAACTCTCAAACTTGGCAGTTTCGTTTTGCTAGAAGTGGAAGAGAACGAGAGAAATGCAAATCACACAACAGTCTGCACTGAAATCTCTTCCCGCTCTCCCTGCCTGACTGTAGCCCACCCTCAATCACCCCATACTTCCCTTCCCTCCTCTCTCTCTTCGTTCTTCCTTTCCTGTCTGCCTCCAATGTCTGCCTTCCATTCTTCCAGCCTCTCCTCCTTCTTCTCTTCCTTCGAGACCCGGTCCTGTCTGCCTCCTCCTCGCCCCCTTTGAGAGGAGAAAGAGAGAGAGACACACACACCACCACAGACTGACCATAGGAGCAGCTGGAGAAGCCCCCTCGCTAACTGGCGTCCTGCTGTCGAAGTCTATGCTCTCGTCGTACTCACACAGGTCGTCCAGTTCCTCTGCACTCCCACTGTCTGCCAGGTGTTCGTACTGCATTGCCCCCAGGTCTGCAATCACCGCGGTCCAAAATGTATCCCCCTGAGATTCCTTCCCCCCCCCCTGCTTGCGTCTCTGCAGAATTGAGGAGATGGGCAGCTGGTTGCGAACCCCCTCGTCCCTGTACATGGCGCTATACAGGGTGCGGGTGGAACTGTCCCAGTGGCACTTGGACCGCGCAATGAGGTCCTTGAAACGGTTAACGAGGGACCGCACAAGAAGGGAGGCGGTGCGGTTGGGGGAGGAAGGGGAAGAGGCCGAGTCAGGACTCCTTCCCCCTGTCGAATTCTCTGCACCCGCAAGACGTTTGAGACTGTGCAGAGCAGCGCTCACCTCCCTCTGCAACCGAATGTACTCAGACATCTGAGTTCCCTTATACCTGAAGACCTTCATCTTTTCCATGTCAGAGATGAAATGCTCAAATTCGTCAATGTGGGTCGCGCACTTTGTGGCACTGTTTTGGATCTCCTGGCTCCAAGTGACTGCTCTCACCTTCTCGAGGTCTGCTACCACATTGAGACCACTGCTGACTCTGTGAGAAGAGCCGCGGGCCGCCCCAGCAGACCCGAGGCCGATATGCCCCTTCGATGGACTTCTGGGGGGGGAGGAGCCTTTTGGTGTTCGGCTGTCATCGTCTACTGCCCCCACAGCTCGTGTGAGTGACTTCTTGATTCGCGGCTTGACTGCATCGGTTGTCGCCGGTCCGTTCTCGTGGAAAGACTTTCCGAGTTCAGGCAGGTTGAATGCGGTCTTTCTCTTTCCCTCTGGCGAGTGCGAGGGCTTTGAAACAGGGCTTGGCTTGGCAGAGAATGACATGGCGAAAGGGGATCTCTCGACGGTTTCGCCCGTCTACTCTGTAGCTACAAGTTCACCGAAACAATTGAAGAGAGTATGTGCCGCCACCCAGGTGGAAGTGGGGTCTCTGACTCGGTCAATGGCGCCCCTCACGCAATTGACTGACCGATTTAGATGCAGGCTCTAACACCTTGTTTGTTCACTTCTATACGTGCTGTTTATTTCAGAAAGCTGAATCTATCTTGACTGGATGCTGCCGATTCCTCAAAGGGGGGTTGCGTGCAAGACCCTGTGTACCGTACACTGTGTATGGACAAGCCGTCCACTTTACCTTACCTCCTTCAATTGCTTGCTTGAACTCGCCAATCAATGATGCGGACGGAGGGATGGACGCAGTGCCGTGGCCCCCGGCCATGGTATCTGTTAAGGCCCTTAGCCGCACCTATGGAAAAAAAAAAGTCGAATTACCAATAAATCGGGTTACATTTGCCTTTCGGGACCCGCGCTTTCCGGCAACTGTACAGCGATGTACAGCGCGCGTGCATGACGAACATGCCTCTAACCTTGATGTATCGGTACATATGCAAAAACACACATGGAGGGGAATTGTACGTAGATTCGAACATCTATGTAGTTTTCAAGGAAGGCGATAAAGCTCACCGTCTAAGTGAAGCTGTTCTGAATTGCTCCGTTGTTTGACTATGCTACCAAACTCAGTGGCAAGTTAAGACATGCCGCCTTACAGAGTTAGGAGTGAGCCACACCACGACTGAGTGTGCTTAACAAAGAGGAAAAACTTTTTGCCCGTCTTCTTTCTCTCTACTTGGCCCCTCTTATCGTTCTTCAGCACCTGGTTTCTCGACTTCCTTCTAGTACCTCCACTTGAGGATTTGGGACGCAAAATACTGTCTATATATAGTGTGTGTCGCTGTGGATGCTGTAGTATTCGCTTTGAAATGTTGTGGAGAGGCTTACCGCGTATGGGTCCAGCGCTTGGTGAGTTCAAGAGGAAAAGATGTGAACAGAAGCCGTTTGGGCCTGTGGATAAAGCTAGGTAAGCAAGTGTGTGAACAGAAGCCGTTTGGGCGTGTGGGTGAATGTTTGGGCGTGCGGGTGCATGGAGAAAGAGGGGCATGAAAAGGAAGTGTGTGCAGTAACAGAATCCGCTTAGGCCTACAGGTGGATGAATGAAGAGAGACGGAGAGAGCGAGCGTGTTTATGAGTATGTATATATGAGTTTGTGAACAGAAGCCGTTTGGGCGTGATGGAGAGAGCGAGCGTGTTTATGAGTATGTATGAGTTTGTGAACAGAAGCCGTTTGGGCGTGCGGGCGAGACAAGGAGAACGAGTATATGAACAGAAGCCGCTTAGGCCCATGGATAAATGTAGATGAATGAAGAGAGATCAATTGTGTGTCATTGAAAAAAAGCCGCTTGGGCCGCTGGTTAGGCCTGTGGATGAATGAAGAGAGATCAAGTGTGTGAACAGAAACATACAGAAGCCGTTTGGGCCTATGGATGAGTGAAGAGAGACAGGGAGAACGAGTGTGTGAACAGAAGCCGTTTGGGCGTGTAGGTGAATGAAGGGAGACAAGGAGATACAAAGAGAGCAAGTGTATGAACAGAAGCCGCTTGGGCGTGTGGGTGAATGAAGGGAGACAAGGAGATACAAGGAGAGTGTGTGAACAGAAGCCGCTTGGGCGTGTAGGTGAATGAAGGGAGACAAGGAGATATAAGGAGAGCGAGTATGTGAACAGAAGCCAGTTGGGCTTGCGGGTGAAGAAAGAGAGACAAAAAGAATAAATATATGAACAGAAGCTAGGAACAGGAGTCGTTTGGGCCCGTGAACTAGCCCGTAGATGAATGAAGAGGGATCAATTATGTATCATTGAACAAAAGCCGCTCGGGCCTATGGCTAGGCCTGTGGATAAATGAAGAGATATCAAGTGCGTGAACAGAAGCCGCTTGGGCCTGCTGATGAATTAAGAGAGACAGGGAGAGTGAGTGTGTGAACAGACGCCGTTTGGGCGTGTGGGTGAATGAAGAGAGACAAGGAGATACAAGGAGAGCGAGTGTGTGAACAGAAGCCGCTTGGGCCTCATGCAGTGAATCAATGAAGAATAATGAAGAGAGACATGGAGAGCGAGTGTGTAAACAGAAGCCGTTTGGGGCGTCATGACGGTGTGGGTGCATAAACATAGACAGGGAAAGCGAGTGTCTGAACCGGTGTGAACAGGCTAGGTGAACAGGACCCGGTTGGGTGTGTGGGTGAATGAAGAGGGACAAGGACTCGCACAAGCATGTCAGCAGAAGATATTTGCATGGGCGTGTGGGTACTTGAATAAATAGAGACAGCCTGTCACTAAGAGAGAATGAGACTCAGTGTGTAAACAGAACTTCAAGCCGCTAGGGCCTGTGGGTAAATAGAAATAAACGAAGAGAGACAGAGAGAGCGAGTGTGTGAACAAAAGCCGTTCGGGCATGTGGATGTGAGAGTGTTAATAGAAGCCGTTAACTTTGGGCATGTGGGTGAGTAATCGAAGAGAGACAGGGAAAATGAGGGAGTAAGTGAGTGAGCAAGTGAGACAGTGAGTGAATGAATTAGTGAAGAAAGCAAAAATGACTCAGTAAGACTGAGTAAGTCAGTGACTAAGTGTGTTGGTGAGTGAGTAAGTGAGCACAATCAACTACAGCAACTAATACAGCAAGCGTAGCAAGCATATAGTTTGGGACTTGTATAACGTTGTGTTCAAACATTTTATAGATTAGCTTACAATCTCAGTCACAGCTAGATGATTTAAAAGAGCAAGTTGATACTAGTATTAGTAATAGAAGGCGTATATAATGTTTTGCTACTATATATGCTACTATGCTACTTCTAGAATGGCTAAAATATGAATGAAAGTAAATGAAAGAAACGTGTGTGTCTGTATGTAAAAGACTTATATATTGGCTCCGTAAATAAAAAATAAAAATGTAAGTAGATTTAAGTGGGGAGCACTGTCATTTTTTTTATATAAGCAAAAAAAAGTTGTTAAAGATTTATCAGTAATGTATTGCTGCGGTTACAATTTTATTTTCTCTTTCACATTTATTCACGTTAACACCATGTATTAGCGAAGTCCTTGTACGTTATTAATTTTCTTATTAGCAGACGTATCTAATAGCAGAGCTCTTCTTATTTCTTCTTTTCAACGGTTTTGAAGCCTGTCCAGTCGTCTCCAGCCCTCTACGGCATTTACAGATACCGCGGCTACGCTTTTGTGCAGCCAACAACCATGATTGAGGGTTTTGTCATGCACCATATATTAATATGGGAAGGGGAACCTGTTGCATGCATGTACTACGATCATGGACGCACCTCTTAGTGCTCTCACCCTATATCTCACCCCTGGGGGCTACGGCATGTCCCGTAGGGGTATTATATACTGAGGTGTACTGAGAACAAAAAAATGTCGCTCGAAGCTAAAGGAGCCGTTTGACGACAAATTATCTGCTTGTTTTTGTACGATAGCTACCTGTAAGTAAAAAATTCAATTCAATCCAGAAAAAAAAAGAAAGTCGTCCCCAGCCGGTTAATATAAGACCTGCCAACTGCCGTGGCCCCCGGCCATGGTATCTGTTAAGGCCCTTAGCCGCACTTATGGAAACCCAATATAGCTACAGTGACTGTGTGTGTGGGCTTGTGGGTTAATATGGAGTGCCAACACCTCCTACCACACACACAGAGTTAACTTATACTGGGAGGGACGGTAAGAGGATATTCGTACGAGAAGGTAAAAGGGCATAGGGCGTTAGCAGTTAACTCTGTGTGTGGGGGGTAAATCGGGTATAAAGATCAAACCTACCTGGTATACATAGTGTGTGTGTAGGGTAGAGGAATAGGCTGTCACCACCGATATTTACCCTACACACACAGAGTTAATCTGTAAGCCTGTATGGGTATTTCGTGAAATCTCTATTAACAAATCTCTATCACCTATTCACCTTTCTACCTTCATACCTGTGTGCCGACAGACCTATTAATATTATCTATATGTGTGGTAGGTTTTGTCATTATAATTATTTCGGTAAATATTGATGGTAGGATTGGTAGTACAGATAGCAATTGCTGGAACTATAGAGACTCAACATAATATTAACTCCTCACCGCCTCCTACCACACACACAGAGTAGAAAGGTAACTTGGTGAAGAAGTATTATTAGTAGGTGTAGTTATATTGGAGTAGGTAGGGCATACGGCTGAGTGACCTGGTATATAATAGTGATGAGTCTCTTGCATTCCTCTGTACATCCCTAACCTTTCTACTCTGTGTGTGTGGGGTAAATACAGATCGTGAACAGAGATATGTGATAGAGTTGGGTTAAGATTATTTATACTCCACATAGTATTCTACCTTCCCTACGCCCACACACACAGAGTAGAAAGGTAACTTAGGACTAGATGTGTGGGTATATTATGGTAGGTTTGGTGAATTAGCTAATAATTATCCAGGACAGCTAGCCTTAGGACTCAATCTTCTATTATTGCTCTTTTATCTAGGTGGGGTGTTATACTGAGGAGTTTGTGGTTTAGTGGGTAGATAACAGAGAGAATGAACAGAAAACTATACCTGATGTTAGAGACGATAAACTGTTCCAACAGTTCAAACCATCGATTAAATCAGGAATTCTTCGGGGTAAAGTGAATAATCCTGAGTAATGCATAGGAATAAACAGACCGCATAAACCTAATCCATATATAAGATAATGATATATAATATTGAAAGAGTTATTAACAACCAAACTTGTCGAGTTATAAAATAAAACCTCTAAATAAGATAAAATAGCTGTATAAATGCTTATAACTGCAGAAACTGAGAGAACCACGTGGAAATGACCAACAACATAATAAGTATCATGAAGTGCCAAATCTACTAATGAATTCTCAAGTATAACCCCGGTTACTCCACCTAATAAGAATGATAATAAAAAGAATAAACAATAAATATTAAGATAATTATTAATAATAAATGAATGTAATAATGTGGAGTACCAATTGAATAATTTGGTTCCGGTTGGTATACTAATAAGAATAGTAATAAAAGTGAAATAGGATCTGGTATCAGTTAACAACCCAACACTGTACATGTGATGTCCCCAAACCGCGAGTCCTATAGTGGAAATACAACCCATTGCAGTAATCATAGATTGATTTCCAAAAATATATCGGGTATTATAAACAGATAAAGTATTACCTATAATTCCAAATGCTGGTAATATAAGAATATAAACTTCAGGGTGTCCAAAGAACCAGAATAAATGCTGGAAAAATAAAACATCACCCGAATAGGTATCAAAGAAAATTGTATTAAAATTCAAATCAAATATTAATAATATAAATAATGTTGTTAATAATGGTAATACTATTAATAATAAAAATGAAACAAATAATAATGAACCTATATACGTTGAATACATATTAATATCGGAATTATTTAATCCTGTATAAATAATAATAATAGTATAAATAAAATTAATACTAGATAATATACTGGAAATTCCAGAAACCAATAAACCAATAATTATTATATTGATCGATAAAAGATATATAATAGTGGATAATGGAGGGTATAGGGTCCAACCTAAACCAACACCAAAATCTATAAGATTATTAAAGATAAAAATAATAAATGAAAATAATAATAATATTAATGAAAGATTATTCACTCTCGGAAGGGATATTTCCATTTTGATAATATTAATAGGAGAAATATAATTTCCTAATCCACTAAATAATACTGGAATAATAAGAAAAAAGATCATTAATAATCCATGAATAGTTATAACAGTATTATAATAATTATAATTGATAATCCTAATATTTGAATTACCCAGTTCAATTCTAATAATTAATGAATATATGGATCCAATAATACCAAAGATAATACCGTAATATAAATAATATATACCTAAATATTTATGATTAATAGTACTAATGTTATCAATAATTTTATTTGAATCAGATAAATATAAGAATTCATTATAAGAATATGAAAAACCAAATATATCCATAAAATGGTTGGAATTATAATCAATATTCATTATAGTTTGTTCATTATAATTTATAAGAAACATTATTGATCCTTTCTGATTTATCTTACACCAACTCATCGAAGTGTTATCAGCAAAGGGTTTTCCCATTAACATAGCTAGCAGCTCACTCTGTGTGAACATACTATGATGAGTCAGATTATTATTTCCCTGGACAACACCAATTGCCCGCTTATACAAGCAGTTTGGGAGTTCAACCGAATAATCACGGCCGCCAAATTTGGTATTTGTGGTTATAATATTACAACAACTAATAAAAGATATTGAACAGAGATTGCTCAGAGAGAATTCGTGTGTCCCAGGAGGTGTTGTCCACACAGGTATAACTACTAGGAAAGGTAGATATCTGAACTAGCGATGAGGCACACAATATAATGCAGGAGTCCTTGTCCAACCTTACCCACACACACAGTAAGTATAGATGTTTGGGTGGGATGAACAGGAATAATCAGTATCTCGACTTAATATTATACCTCCACACAAGGTTAACCTTGTAGCTAACTCCGATTTCTATTCATCTTTGTTCTATTCCCAGTACCGCTACCGCTATCCCTATTACATATCTGTGTGTGTGGGAGAGAGCTCACGGGTAAAGATAATCCATATCGACTAAACCAACCATACTTACCCCAATATCTATCTATGGGAATATGCTGTCTCCACTATCTATGCCGTACGCCTGCTCCTGTTGTATGCCCAATCGTATCATCTCATTCAATCTTCACCAGCTACCGCTCACTGTCCATACCCAACCTAGCTACAATATTTACCCCACACACACAGTACATATAGCTATAGAGGGATGAACAGAAGGTGTTGTTGGTCTGTTATAACCCGGCATACGACTGTCCCATACAGGCATTCCTCTTACATACCAAATCACTAGCTAACCCAGCAACTATTCATCGATGTTAATTATTGGATTATACGGGGTCAACACAGAGAATGAACAGAAAACTATACCTGATGTTAGAGACGATAAACTGTTCCAACAATTCAAACCATCGATTAAATCAGGAATTCTTCGGGGTAAAGTGAATAATCCTGAGTAATGCATAGGAATAAACAGACCGCATAAACCTAATCCATATATAAGATAATGATATATAATATTGAAAGAGTTATTAACAACCGAACTTGTCGAGTTATAAAATAAAACCTCTAAATAAGATAAAATAGCTGTATAAATGGTTATAATTGCAGAAACTGAGAGAACCACGTGGAAATGACCGACAACATAATAAGTATCATGAAGTGCCAAATCTACTAATGAATTCCCAAGTATAACCCCGGTAACTCCACCTAATAAGAATGATAATAAAAAGAATAAACAATAAATATTAAGATAATTATTAATAATAAATGAATGTAATAATGTGGAGTACCAATTGAATAATTTGGTTCCGGTTGGTATACTAATAAGAATAGTAATAAAAGTGAAATAGGATCTGGTATCAGTTAACAACCCATGAAGTGCCAAATCTACTAATGAATTCCCAAGTATAACCCCGGTAACTCCACCTAATAAGAATGATAATAAAAAGAATAAACAATAAATATTAAGATAATTATTAATAATAAATGAATGTAATAATGTGGAGTACCAATTGAATAATTTGGTTCCGGTTGGTATACTAATAAGAATAGTAATAAAAGTGAAATAGGATCTGGTATCAGTTAACAACCCAACACTGTACATGTGATGTCCCCAAACCGCGAGTCCTATAGTGGAAATACAACCCATTGCAGTAATCATAGATTGATTTCCAAAAATATATCGGGTATTATAAACAGATAAAGTATTACCTATAATTCCAAATGCTGGTAATATAAGAATATAAACTTCAGGGTGTCCAAAGAACCAGAATAAATGCTGGAAAAATAAAACATCACCCGAATAGGTATCAAAGAAAATTGTATTAAAATTCAAATCAAATATTAATAATATAAATAATGTTGTTAATAATGGTAATACTATTAATAATAAAAATGAAACAAATAATAATGAACCTATATACGTTGAATACATATTAATATCGGAATTATTTAATCCTGTATAAATAATAATAATAGTATAAATAAAATTAATACTAGATAATATACTGGAAATTCCAGAAACCAATAAACCAATAATTATTATATTGATCGATAAAAGATATATAATAGTGGATAATGGAGGGTATAGGGTCCAACCTAAACCAACACCAAAATCTATAAGATTATTAAAGATAAAAATAATAAATGAAAATAATAATAATATTAATGAAAGATTATTCACTCTCAAAAGGGATATTTCCATTTTGATAATATTAATAGGAGAAATATAATTTCCTACGGTAGCTTGATTAGGAATTTAAATCACAAGTTTTCCTCCTGAGTTTCCTACCTACCTATGCCTCTCACAGAGAGATGTGTTTGGGAGGACAGCATAGGTTGGTAACAACGGTAAAGGATGATTGGTAGTGAACAGAAGGCATGCGTGAGTCGAATGTGATGATGCGGTAAAGTGATATTTATGTTCATAGGAGTGTACAAAGTCGAATTACCAAGAAATCGGATTACATTTGCCTTTCGGGACCCGCGCTTTCCGGCAACTGTACAGCACGTGCATGGCGAACATGCACCTTTTGTGTAACCTTGGTGTATCAGTACATATGTAAAAACACACATGGAGGGGAATTGTACGTAGATTCGATCATCTGTATAGTTTTCAAAGAAAGCGATAAAGTACACCGTCTGAGTGAAGCTGTTCTGAATTGCTCCGTTGTTTGACTATGCTACCACGCTCAGTAGCAAGTTAAGACATGCCGCCTTACAGAGTCAGGAGTAAGCCGTACCACGACTGAGTGCGCTTGACAAAGAAGAAAAACGGTTAATTTAATCTGCAGGAACCTCTTTTTACCCATCTTCTTTCTCTCTACTTGGCCCCTCTTATCGTTCTTCAGCACCTGGTTTCTTAACTTCCTTCTACCTCCACCTGAGGATTTGGGATACAAAATACTGTCTATATATAGTGTATGTCGCTGTGGATACTGTAGTATTCGCTTTGAAATGTTGTGGAGAGGCTCACCGCATATGGGTCTAGCGCTTGGTGAGTTCAAGAGGGAGAGATATGAACAGAAGCCGTTTAGGCCTGTGGATAAAGCTAGGTAAGCAAGTGTGTGAACAAAAGCCGTTTGGGCGTGTAGATGAATGTTTGAGCGTGCGGGTACATGGAGAAAGAGGGGCATGGAAAAGAAGTGTACGCAGTAACAGAATCCGCTTAGGCCTGCAGATGGATGAATGAAGAGAGACGGACAGAGCGAGCATGTTTATGAGTATGTATGAGTTTGTGAACAGAAGCCGTTTGGGCGTGCGGGCAAGACAAGGAGAACAAGTATATGAACAGAAGCCGCTTAGGCCCATGGATAAATGTAGATGAATGAAGAGAGATCAATTGTGTGTCATTGAAAAAAAGCCGCTTGGGCCGCTGGTTAGGCCTGTGGATAAATGAAAAGAGATCAAGTGTGTGACTGGGTGTGTGAACAGAAACATACAGAAGCCGCTTGGGCCTATGAATGAGTGAAGAAAGACAGGAAGAACGAGTGTGTAAACAGAAGCCGTTTGGGCATGTGAGTGAATGAAGGGAAACAAGGAGATACAAGGAGAGCGAGTGTGTGAACAGAAGCCGGTTGGGCGTGTAGGTGAATGAAAAGAGACAAGGAGAATCTGATACAAGGAGAGCGAGTGTGTGAACAGAAGCCGCTTGGGCGTGTGGGTGAATGAAGAGAGACCAGGAGATACAAAGAGAGCAAGTGTGTGAACAAAAGCCGCTTGGGCGTACGGGCGAAGAAAGAGAGATAAGGAGAACGAGTGTGTGAACAGAAGCTAGGAATAGGAGTCGTTTGGGCCCATAGATAAATGAAGAGAAATCAAATTTGAATTATGTATCATTGAACAAAAGCCGCTCGGGCTTATGGCTAGGCCTGTGGATGAATAAAGAGATATCAAGTGTGTGAATAGAAGCCACTTGGGCCTGCTGATGAATTAAAAGAGATAGGGAGAACGAGTGTGTGAACAGAAGCCGTTTGGGCATGTGGGTGAATGAAGAGAAACAAGGAGATACAAGGAGAGTGAGTGTGTGAACAGAAGCCGCTTGGGCCTCATGCAGTGAATCAATAAAAAATAATGAAGAGAGACATGGAGAGCAAGTGTGTAAACAGAAGCCGTTTGGGGTGTCACGACGGTATGGGTGCATGAATACAGATAGAGAAAGCGTGTGTGTGAACCGGTGTGAACAGGCTAGGTGAACAGGAGCTGGTTCGGCGTGTGGGTGAATGAAGAGGGACAAGGACTCGCACAAGCATGTCAGCAGAAGATATTTGCATGGGCGTGTGGGTACTTGAATAAATAGAGACAGCCTGTCACTAAGAGAGAATGAGACTCAGTGTGTAAACAGAACTTCAAGCCGCTAGGGCCTGTGGATAAATAGAAATAAACGAAGAGAGACAGAGAGAGCAAGTGTGTGAACAAAAGCCGTTGGGGCGTGTGGATGTGAGAGTGTTAATAGAAGCCGTTAACTTTGGGCATGTGGGTGAGTAATCGAAGAGAGACAGGGAAAATGGGGGAGTAAGTGAGTGAGCAAGTGAGACAGTGAGTGAGTGAATTAGTGAAGAAAGCAAAAATGATTCAGTGAGTCAGTGACTAAGTGTGTTGGTGAGTGAGTAAGTGAGCACAATTAACTACAGCAACTAATACAGCAAGCATAGTAAACGTGTAGTTTGGGACTTGTATAACATTGTGTTGAAACATTTATAGACTAGCCCACAGTCTTAGTCACAGCTAGATGTTTTAAAAGAGTAAGTTGATAATAGAAGGTGTATATAATGTTTGGCTACTACATATGCTATTATGCTACTAGAATGGCCAAAATATAAATAAAAGTAAATGAAAGAAACATTACAGCATATGTGTTTGTGTGTAAAAGACTTATATATTGACTCCATAAATAAAAAATAAAAATGTAAGTAGATTTAAGTGGGGAGCACTGTAATTTTTTTTTTTATAAGCAAAAATAAGTTGTTAAAGATTTATCAGTAATGTATTGCTACGGTTACAATTTTATTTTCTCTTTTACGTTTATTCACGTTAACACCATGTGTTAGCAAAGTCCTTGTACATCATTAATTTTCTTATTAGCAAACGTATCTAATAGCAGAGCTCTTCTTATTTCTTCTTCTCAACCGTCTTGAAGCCCGTCCAGCCGTCTCCGGCCCTCTACGGCATTTACAGATACCACGGCCATGCCTTTACATAGCCAACAACCGTGATAATCACCGTGATTGAGGCACTATATTCATAATAGAGGTGTAAAATCTCTTTTAGACAAGGGGGGGGGACCCCATTGGTGGGGCAGGCAGGAGCCTGCCCGACGGGGAGGCCCTGTCCGAAGGACGGGGCTGCAGAGCGCGAACGGGGGGGGGGACCCGTCAGATCGAACGGGGGGGGGAGGGCGTGCGGAGTTCGTGCGCACGATTAAAATTAATTTTTTGAGTCTGTCACTAAATGATTCACCTGCCCCGTCATGCCCCGCCTTCTGTGAACAGTCGCTTTCTTGTATGGTTGTTCTGAGCAGCACTGCAGCGTTTTGAGGAATTGAAACAGGTTCTCGCAAGCCCCCCCTCCGAGGAGTACGAAGTGGAAGCAATCCGGGGATGGGAGTGGAGAGGCCCTCCTCAGAGGAGGAAATTGTGGTTTAGAATCAAGTGGAAGGGGTGGCCTAAGGTAGACAACACCGACGAGCCAGAAGAGAATCTGACTGGCTCACCAAGAATTTTGGCTGCCTTTCTGCAGGTGCACAATGACTGCCCTGATATATAAGGGCACATCGATTACCTAATGTCTATATCGCAAGTGTTTCTGCCTCTGTCATTCTTTGTTTGATAACAAATTAGAAAAAATTAGAAGCTGATTAATGATACCTCATGACGGAGTTGAATTCAATTGATGCTGAAGTTAATTTTATTTAAGTTATAAAATGTTATAAAAAGATTTTAGCTAGAATTTTAGAAGTTTAAGTATGTTTTGAGTTAGAGTTGAGAATAGTTTAGGCTTCATGAAGGTTATCATCTAGGTTGTCTTCATGACCTAGCACTTTTTCTCACCTAGAGCTTTCCGAACGGGGGGGTCCCCGTTCATAGGGGTCTGATCTCCCTAGAGCTCGAACGGGGGGGACCCCGTCGGATCTGGAGTCCTAAGAGCTCGAACGCACCCCCCCCCCTGTTCTTACACCCCTATTATTCATATATTGATATGGGAAGGGGAACCTGTTGTATGCATGTACCATGATCATGGACGTACCTCTCAGTGCTCTCACCCTATCTCACCCCTGGGGGCCACGGCATGTCCCGTAGGGACATTACAATTTATTGTATCGATAGAAGTTTTGTCACACTTTTTCAAGAATTTTAATTATTAATTATCACAGACAGTGCATGAGGATGAGATAATTCCGTCTGCAAAAGTCCCCGAGTGGCGGCTTCTCGGTGGGCAGCAACTCGGGGAAGTCGGGGGACGGCGAGAATATGCAGTGGGGGGCAGGAGGAGGTCGGGGAGGAGTGGACAGCCTGGTGCTTGAACTGCAACCAACACAGTGGGTCGAGGCTTCATGAGGAGGGCAGCCACGAGTTCATGGGTCAGGATGTTGTTCAGGGGGTGGAGTCTGGAAGTAGAGGGCAGGTGCTCTTGGACGAGCAGAGACTGCCTGGCTCGCGAGATGTTGACGAGACAGGTCCGTCTGCCTGTTGTCTTCCCAGCTGCTGTGTGCTCACTCGCCCAAGCTGTTTTCCCCCTTCCCGTTCTTCTGTCCTGGACCTCAAGGTCAAAGACCTGCCCTTTTGCGCCTACCCCTTCTGCCCGTTGGGGTCCCCGCCTTGTGCTTCCCCCTTTCGCTTTGTCTGCTCCTCCCTGACAGTCTTCACCCAACTCTGCATCCCTTTGGTTCGTAGTCTTCTTTCCGACCTCCCCTCGCCTCTAGGTTCTTTTTGTGCCCTCTTCTTCTGCCTCCACAGTCTCCTCGCTTTCTGCGCTTACCTCCACGCCCTTCGTGGTTCCTTCGTCCCCCCTGCCGTTCTCTTCCGTCCAGCCATGCGCCCTTCGTTCCCCCCTGCCGTTCTGTTTATCTTTCAGCCCTGCCGTTCGTTCTGTTGCCCCCTCTTTCGCTTCCAGCCCGGCCCTTCGTTCCCCTCTACAGTTCCGTTTCTCTTCCAGCCCCGCCCCTCGTTCCCCCTGCCATTCTGTCCTCACCTCTTGCCTTCTATGCCCTTCGCTCCCCCCTGCCGTCCTTCCTCACCTCTTGCTCTTCCATCCCTGCCCTTCAGTCCCACCGGCTGTTCCGTTGCCCCCTGTTNTGTTGCCCCCTGTTCCTCTTCCAGCCCTGCCCTTCGTTCCTGTTGCCCCCTGTTCCTCTTCCAGCCCTGCCCTTCGTTCCTGTTGCCCCCTGTTTCTCTTCCAGCCCTGCCCTTCGTTCCTGTTGTCCCCTGTTTCTCTTCCAGCCCTGCCCTTCGTTCCTGTTGCCCCCTGTTTCTCTTCCAGCCCTGCCCTTCGTTCCTGTTGTCCCCTGTTTCTCTTCCAGCCCTGCCCTTCGTTCCCCTCTGCCGTTTTGTTGCCCCCTGTTTCTCTTCCAGACCTGCCCTTCGTTCCTGTTGCCCCCTGTTTCTCTTCCAGCTCTGCCCTTCCTTCCCCCCTGCTGTTCCGTCCTCACCTAGCTCTTGCGTCCCCTTCGCAGTTCCGTCCTGTGCTTACCTCTTGGGACCTCCGTAGCTGATCACTGCCTTCCCCATTTCTTTTTGTGTCCCTCGAGCTGGGTCCAACGGCCAAATCATTTCTTCCCCTCCCTTTCCTGCAGGTGCCTGGAGGGATCTCGGGAGGACCTTGAACCTGCCCAACCTGGGACACCTGTCTGCAGCCCAACGAGAAGTGGTGGGTCACGCGTGTCCGGACTGTCGACGCGTTTCCTCCGTTGGTGGACTCACGTCTCTCCCTCTCTGCGTGCAGCCTCTTGACGCCGAACGGGACGTCGACCGCGACGCTTCTCCTTCTCAAGGTGCGTCCCCGATGGATGTTTTTGTCGCTTTGTGTGGCCAGGCAGTTCTCGAGTCTCTCCTTTTCATCGGTCCGACCCGAGGCTGGAGTCCCTTTTTTCTTTGGAGTGTCACCCTCCGAAAAAGAAGCGTCATTCGGCTGTCACCACCGTTCGAAGGTGAAAGCAGGGAATCGGTGACAGTGGTGACGGTTGTGACACCGCTTTCAAAAACTTTCTTTTTCTATACAGCCCCTATCTTCTTTTCTCTACATACTTTTTCTAAAAAGGTGTCACTAGTGTCACAAGTGTCACCGGTGAGGTGCTTTCACCTTCTTGGGTTGGTGACACTTCGGTTCGAAGACCGTCACCCGCGGTTGGAAGTGTCACCTCTCTCTCTTGCCTCTCTGTCTGGCCTCTTTATCAGGCTCGAGCCTTCGAGCTCCTTCTTATTTCTTCTGCGTTGTCTGTCTGCCTTCTCCCACGGCCTCTTTTCTCTTCTTGTGCCTGCCTCTCTTTTCCCGCCCTTTTAGCTGCCTCTAGCGATGCCCGCTTCTCGCACTGGGGGAACGTGTGTTTCTTCTCTCTATGGCCCTTTGCTTTCTTCTCAGCGCGTGTCGACTTTGTTTTGTGTCCTTGATGCAGATCCCTGGGAGCGTCCTGAGGAGACCTTTGCCCTGCAGAACATGAGGCCGAAGGACGACGTCTGCCCCTACCTCTTCGCAACCCCACGACAAGAGGTGAGCCAGGCGTGCCAGGACCGTTTTTCTGTCCCATCTCTGTTCGCGTGTCTACGGCCCCCCTTGCGTGTCTCTATCCTTTTGTCCCCCCTGGTACCCTGCGTGCAGCCTCTAGCCATTGCTGGCGCTCCTTTGGATGGCCACGCGAATCCTGCAGGTGGGTCTCCATGCCAGCTGTCCCGCCCTCCGTTGGCCCTTCCTTTTTTGGGCTCCCTCCCTGCTTGTCTCTCTCTCTGCCTGTCGTTTTGTCTCTCCGTCCGTCCGTGCCTGTCCTGCTTTCCAGTTTCGTGAGCTTGTGCACCCATGCCGTTCCTCTGGTGTGCTGGCCGTCTCTTCACGCATTCCTGGTCCGAACCGTTTTTTCTTTACCGTCTTGGCTCTTCACAGGTCCCTGCGGGCGCCTCGAGAGGAGCTCCAAGTGTAGCAAGGTGACCGAGTCGAGCCTGGGGCCCGAGGGTGCAGCCTGGGAGCTTCTTCAAGCGGTGAGCAGAGCGTGCCTGCCCTGGAGGTCTCAGGATCTCTTGACTGCGTAGTCTCGTTTCAATCATTCGCCATTGTGCGTGTACGTGTGTGTGCAGGCTCTCCACACTTCCAGTGTTCTCGCGGACGAGCCAGACCCTGCCAGAGGCAGTTCGATTCCTCCCACAGGTGCGTCTGTGTTCCTTCGCGTTTTGAGGTCTCGGCTGTGGGCTCACTTGTGTTCCACCGACTGATGCCCCTGCGTTGCTTGTCCTGCTCTGCTGGCTGATCGTCCGGCTTCAATCCTGCCAGTATGTGCAGAGATGCCTTCTGTCTCCCCCCGCAGAGTTTGTCTGTGGTCCTCTGCGTTGGCATTCTGGCCTTTGGCCCACTCGATCAATCATGCGAATGTGCCCTCTTTGCGACGTGCAGCTTGGGCGGTTTCGAGCAGGACGAGGAATCGGCTTGCCCACATGTACAATGGGAACAGTTCGGGAGAGGGAGGGGAGTCAGATCTGGAAAAGGTGACGCGAAAAATCGAACAGGTGGAGGCGGCGATGGGGGGGTCGACAGTTCAGGCAGAGGTGGGGATCTACGGGGGCATCGAGCGAAAGGATCTGGCTTCTCTACTGACGGAATTGCTGAAGGAGAAGAACCGACTCGCTGGCGCTTCCTCGTCCGCTGGTCAGTCGCTCGCGCTTTTCCAACTAAGCAGCCACGTCCTTTTCTTTATCACTCCCCAGCATGTCTGCTTGGCTGACCTCCTAGACCGTTGGCAGGCCTCGTGCCTCGGCTGTGTGTGCTCTTTTCGTGTGCCGTCCGTGGCCGTCAGGGACCTCAGTTCTCTGCTTTTCTCCTGAGTCGCGTGTGACTCGTCTGGCTCAACCTGGCTTCCCCTTGCCGGTCTTTTTCTGTTTCCGTCGCGACCTCGCCCGCACGAAAAATTCTCCATCCTACACTCGGCATCTCCATCTCTTTAAGTTGACATGCGCGTGCCTTGTGTGACTGGTTGGTCCGGAGTGTCGTGATGGATAGAACCGTCAAGCAGCCTGAGCATGCGTGCCGTGAGAGCGTGTGTGCCTGCGTCAAGAGGCTTGGTCTTGGTCTGTCGACCTTTGAGTGTCTGCGGGCCTTGCCTTTCCCGTTTTCTCCAGCATGCGTTCGACGTCGCCAGATGGAAATGCGCGAGTGCTCTGTGTATGTGTGAGTGGCTGGCTGTGTGAGAAACCTGAGCGCCGTGTCCGCGGGGTTCCCCCCCCCTTTTCTTTTTCTCGTCGCCCGAACAAAAAATTCTCCATCATACATTCGGCATCTCCATCTCTTTAAGTTGACGTGCGTGCGCGTGTTCTGTGGTCCGGCTGTTCTGCAGTGGGATGGAACCGTAGGGAGTGTGGATGCGTGCCGTGAGAGAAGTGCGTGAGTGCCTGTGTCAGACGTCTGCTGCGGGTTTGCGTGGTCTGTTGAGCTTTGAGTGTCTGTCCCCGGTTTTTTCTCGTCGTGCGAACAAAAATTTCTCGAGGTTGGCTTCTGCGACCAAAAATTGCTCCAGCATGCGTGAGTTCGCCTGCTGTGAGACGACTGGGCTGGTCGTTCGTCCATAGAGGTTGCACCGTCTCGAGCCCTGAGTGTCTGCGGGTCCGCCCGGCTCCCATCAGGATCACTTTTTTCGTCGCCCGCGCCGAAAATTTCTCCAGCATACTTTTTGACGTCGCGTGTGAACGGTGGCTGGCTTGCCTGTGCTGTGCGATGACCTGGATCTTTTTTTGTCGTTGCGTGTTTTTCTCTGTTCATGCACGGCAGGTTCTGTTGATGCAAGACAGTTCGAAGCGTTCACAAGGGCCTTTGTGGAAGCAGTGGCAGCTTCGCTCGAGGCTGTGGCACAGACCCTGGGCTCCAGACAATCTGGACTATCACAACGCAGTCCGCTCGCGCAACGATCGTCCCCATCGGGAGTTTCTTCTCCCGGACATACGGTTACTTCTCCAGCTGACCCTGCAGCTCCGCAGGGCGGTTTGCCTCCGAGCCAGCAGGCAGCGTCTTCGGGAAGCGCCACAGCGAGAGCAACACATGGGAGCGACCCTCCGAACGCTGATGGCCTTTCAGAACAAGGACCCAGTATTGTCAATGTTGAAGAACCTCACGTGACTGCAACACCGTCATTCTGCTTGGCTCGTTACATGCCAAAGCCAAGCAGAACCGTATGTGAGACTCCCGAACCGGCCTGCATTGCATCAAACCAAGCGGCAAACGATTGATCGATCTGTGGGCTCTAATCGCCACCGCAACGTTTTCTAGAAATAAGAAAATGAAAGCAACAAAAATCGAAACGATCGATCTTCCCCGCTCCTATCCGAGCGCTTATCGCCCACGTCCTAGGCCATCACCATTCCATGAGCAGTCTGGTTATCCCTTTTCACCTTTTGCCGTTTGTTACCGCTAGTACTCAAATCGTCGAGGCTTCAATAAACCTGCTAGATGTGCTAGACGAAAGCTTACTAGATGATGCCTTGGTAGACTTAGTTGAGCCTTTTCCTAGTGCGGCATTGAAGCGTGGCCTCCAAGCTACTGGCATTTTATATTGTGTGCAAACCCTAGTTTAAGTAGGTAGATGGTGGTTGTGGGCTCTCCAAGCTCCAAGTATGGTCCACTACCACCTTTTTCCATCTGTCGTCCCTCTTCGATATAAAGGGCTTCTTGAGCGTATCACCGAGTCCCACCTGCAGGTCCGTGTGCAGACTGCAGTCCTAGCGCAGCTTCTAGAAAACCTAGACTTTCATACCGTCACCCCATTAGCATCTCCTTCAATACTAGCGCGACTTCGCAGCCTTTGAGAACTCGTAAGTGATGCCCACCACATTTTCAAAACCGGTGGTTCCCTCGAGTTTCTTATGCGGAATAAAAACGCTGACCTCCTGTGTTTTGATCGGCAAGTCGCTGAGCATCTCCGCAATCATCATCATCATCATCATCATCATCATCATCATCATAATCTAATACTAGGGTGTGCATGAGATTTAAAAAAAAAAAAAACTTAAAAATTAGGAAAAGTTTTTTTTTTTATAGATTTTGCAAGAGTGTTGTACGGGGTGTTGTGTTGAAAACCATATAGTTTTCAGTTGATAAATAAAAAAAAAAATAAAAGATCGGAAACTTTCTTTTTCTTATTTTTTTTTTATTTATCTACTGCACACCCTAGATCTAATATCATACATATGCACTCGCACTGCGTGGTTGATTGCCTCTGCACCCCGTCCTATAAGATAAAAGAAAAAGAAGTTTGACTATGCCTGCCGGTGGTACTATTGCCTGTCTCATTAACGTTAACCACCCAATTCTCTACGTGTTAGAAAATCCTTTCATAGCATCTCCATCGTTTGTTAAAATTGGTAGCACGTTGAAAAACCTAGACCGTAGACTAGACCAGTACTACTTGTGTTATCCGTGGGGTTTCAACATCATCTGCATCCTAGTGTTTCCGCCTGGAGTTACGTAAACGCGGCTAGATCATCTAGAACGGCTGCTGCTCGATTTATTCAGCGACTATAAGCTCAAAAGCCTAGTGCGGATTTTTGAGTCCCACCAAGAATAGCTAATTAACATCTCCCATACCCATATACTTACAACATTCCGGTCTTTCTGTGACCAGGTCATGAAACAGGTTTACCGAATCGACACGTATCTACTATGGTTCGCTATGCACTTCTTGCCTGATTATAACCTTTATACAGAGTTAGCAATTTGGGATGAAGAACACAAGATCCCAAAGAGCATTGCGTTGACGCCGTTGAGTCAAGAGGAGCTGAAAGCTAACCAGACAGCACGTCAGCGGTAAAAACAACGAGCAGATAAATAAGTTATGCAAATGAGCGTTCAAGAATTGCACTGGGCTTCAGGCTTTGATTACAAGGTCCAAGGAAGCGGTGATCTCGACTTCTTTCACCAATACCTCAGAATCAAAGGGATCCGCCCTTCTCAAATGAGGAATATAGAAGAAGAGCCAGACTCAATGACTTCCTAATCTTCTAATGATATAAAGTGGGAGGTCGAGAAAATTCTCGACTATGACGAGAGGCGCAACCAGTATAAGGACCAATAGAAAGACTATCGATTAGGTCCGGACAATCTGCAATGGATTCCAGCATCAAACTTCCAGGGCAC
>JAHBMJ010005930.1:0-2500 GCA_018398765.1 Chromera velia | reverse complement strand
CGGAGGCAAGGGAGATGGAAAGATTGCTAAAAGCTCTCAAGGAATACGTAGAGCCCCTCAGACTTCTTTTGTCAGACAAATCAAGGTTCGTCAAGTTCTGCCAGTCAGAAAGGGAAAGGGGAAGAAAGGAATCTTTTGTTTTGGGAGGGAAAGAGTTAGAGCAGGCAAAGGAATACCCATATCTTGGTTTGTTGTTGATAGAAGATTGCTCAGTAGATGCAATGATGAGAGAAAGAACAGTGAAAGCAGAAAGACTCTTTTTTGTGCTAAAAAGTAAGATCACATCAGCAGGAGAGATTCCCCCAGCCACTTGCTTCCATTGGTTTAAACAGACAGTGTGTGCCATATGGCTGTATGGCTATGAAGTGTATTCACATTCGCAGGAGTCTTTGGCAGACTTCGATCGATTGCAGAGGAGGTTCATTCGATAGGTTTTCCAGTTGAGAGAGAAAGAAAGCATACATACAACCTTTTTGGAGGCAGGCTTGCTCCCCATTGACTTAGCTGTAGCTCAGAAAACGCTGTTGTGGGCACAGAAAGTTTTAAAGAAAGCAAGAAATACACCAACAGGCCATGCGCTTGCCAAGTCAATTCAGGAGGGGGTGGACAGTGATTTGAAGGGGGGAAGACAACATCCTTTTCACTTTTTTCCTCATCTGAAGAAATGTGCTCAAACTCTTTTTCCAGACAGACGAAGCAACCCTTTTTGTATCAGGAAAGAGCCAGAAGCAGTAGGAAGACAGCTGGCATTTGAACAGAGAGACCAGATAGTAAGATGGGTTAGTGCACTACAGAGAGAATCGGTGGTAAAAAGAAAGAACAAAGTCTTTGCGGAAAGAATAGAGAACGCGATGCAAAAGAGAAAAGAAAACGAGAGAAAAGAACTGTAAGAAAGATCACTGATGCATCCGATTCATACTGTAATATCAAACGGAAACCGCTTAAACTTGTGGCTGCACAGCAAACAGACAGATGAAAGAAACAGAGAAAACGGTCTCTCAATTGAGAGAGAAAGCATCGGGCGGACCCCTGTGTACTACAGAAAGGTTGCACCCTGGTCAGTCCACAGAAGAAGAGCAGCATTCAAGGTGGGAGAGAGGAGCCTTGATGTCAATAAGGGGAAATTCTCTCTTGATGGAGGGAGGGGGACCCTGCTGTACGACAGAAAATGCATTGTTTGCTCTGATCTTCTTGGCATCCAGGTGGTTGAAGACGAAGTGCACGTTCTGACCGAGTATCCCTTGCATGATGCCAAGAGGGCTGTTTGCTTGCAGGCTCTTTCAGACACATGGAATGAAGGGAGGGGGGAAAGAGCAGCAGGAAAGCCAAAATGGGGAGAGGGGACAAACAGGAAGACAGAAAGGCTTGCCTTGTTTTCTTTTCTTTTAAGCGAGACAGATGGAAGCGTCGACAAGTTTTTGAAGGATGTTGTCACAAAACGAGCTGCCGTAAAGGAATGCCGCAGGAAAAATGCATGCAGCCTACAAGATATATCAAACATCCAGCTGGACCAAGCCCACCAAATCCTTTGGTTAAATGAAAAGGAAAGAAACAAAAGACAGGCAGAGTACTCAGCAATATGGCAGCAAATGAAGCAAGCAAAGGAAGAGGGAGAAACCAAAGGGTTGAGTGACTGGGAAGTAATGAGATTGGTCTCTAATCGATCGACCGTTTGTTTTGAGATGCTTCCGTTTGAAGCCTGTTTAAGCTCCGCCGGGTCGATCGGCGGGCCGCAGCATCATCAGTGAGAGTTGATTGATTGCACTCTTTTGCATGCGATTGATAGTAATTGATTGATTTAAATTTATCACGTAAACAGTTTATGGCACAGGTCTTTTTGGCCTGTGCGGGCCGACCAGGAAGGTCCGACGTGTGTATGCGCTTTGCATTGGGGCAAGAGGCCAATCCTCCAGACATTAATCCTATTCTATCCTATCCTATCCTATGTGTATGTGTGTGTGTGTATGTATGTGTGTGTGTGTGTTTGTGTGTATGTATGTGTTTGAGTGTGTGTGTGAATATGTATGTATGTGTGTGTGTGTGTATGTGTGTGTGTGTGAATGTCTCTTCGTTTCTCACGGCGCTTTCTACATGAAGTGGAAGAACTACTGTTAAGTCAGTGTTAACTGGCCAATCACAATGAAACGGATTCATGATCATAGCTTTATGAATATTTGGATGTGAAAACTGCGACCCTCTGTATGATTCCTTCAGTTTTAAACTTGAGGTCTTTCAGAAAGCAATGGATATGGAAGGGGGAGAAGAAATAAAGAAAGACTTGCTCGACAAAGCATACCAGAAGTTCCAACACATCAGAGAGAAAACCTTCATGTGGGCAACAAGGAAGGAGAAGAAAGAAGAAAGAAAAAGGGAGAGGAAAGAAGAGCCAGCAAAAGCGCTGAGAGGGGAAGGAAGAAAGCAAATAAGAAAACTCAGAAGGATAGAGAGAAAAGTGAGAGAGGAAATCAGAGGCCTGAAAGCAGAAAGAGAGCAGAGGGAT
>JAHBMJ010005929.1:44340-60935 GCA_018398765.1 Chromera velia | reverse complement strand
ACCTTTTATCTAAAGAACATCTCCTTTCTATGGTGCGAAAGAAAAAAAAATCCTTCGCATTTTGATCGAGGGAGAATTCAGGGCTAAATTCTTCCTCAGACGATATTTCCTTGACATACCCGGAGAAGGAGAATTCAGCCCTGAATTCTCCCTCGGTGACAATAAAAAAAAATCTTTGTTGAGGGAGCAAAAAAAAGATGACTTATTTTGGTAAAAGAAGCCAGAAAAAATACTAAAAAAAATTCTCCCTCCAAAAAAATTTTTTCCACATACTCATCGAGGGAGAATTCAGCCCTGAATTCTCCCTCGCCAAATATTTTTTTTACATAGTCCGAGAGGGAGAGGTAAAACACAAAGTGTGGAATAGGGCTAAAAGAACAGCGTAGCCTCCACCGGCACCCTTTGCGAAGCTAGATAATCTACTTTTTATACCCTAACTCCTCACTGATTTCTCCTACCGACCTCTTCGAGTCTCCGGATTGTCTCTGTCCTTCCCGGTGGACACCGCCCACCCCGGCTACTTATGACGCTGCCAGCCCCGGCCCTACTCCTTTGTGATGCTGCCAGCCCCGGCCAAGCCATGCCCCGATCGACCCCGGCTTCCTTTGCCAGTCGCAGACGTTCATTTACTCGGCCTAAACGTCTTACCGCTCCCTCCAGCTAGCGTTTCTCTGCTCCCTCTGATTTCTCCCTCTGATGCCACCGGCCCCGAGCCCGGCCCAGGCTGTGGCATACCGCGGCACCGGGCCCGGCCCCTACCCCTCAGCGGCCCCTGTCCCCGTCCTTGCCCCCGCCTCCGTCGATGAACGTCCCCCCGGCCCCACCAGCACTCCGGTCTGCTCACTCCCTTGATCCGCCCTCTCCTTCTCACTCCTTTGCCCCCCTTTCTACCTTCTGTCTCCGCCGAGATCTACACGTCAGGGCTGGGGCTGGTGCTAGTGCGCAGTCTGAAAGACAGAAAGCAGACCTGAATACAAGTAGACAAGCAGCATATTCAAAGGGAGACAAACGGAAAGCAAGGATAAGTATCCTTCCCCTCGTCCCATTAATTGCCTCTTCCTAAGTTGCCATAACTTCTCTTCTTGCTTTCTAGACCATACCTACTGGATGTCTTTGACTGCTTTTTACTGACAGGCACGGGTGCAAAACAACGCGACTAATAGGGACCGAATAAAAATAAACCACTGACCTAGAGAGATGCGGTCATCACACAGAGCTCCAAGTGTTGCTCCTCGGTACGATCAAAGGAACGGAACCTGCATTCAATCACATCTTCAAGAGGTAACAAAGCCAAAAACGATGGTTCAAGGTAAACATCTGTTCAACATGCAGTACATCATACACTGACCTACACAGAGAGACGGAATGGTTACTCAGTCTGCACATTCACCACAAGAATGGCAAAAGCAACCCCAGCTCCTTAGCAAAGGCAAAAAATAGTCCCAGATCCTGCGTGTAACCACCGAACAAGAAAAAGATGAAGCTTTATGGGAGGGTCTGAGGTGCATCATGCTCTGACCTGATAGAACGGCTTGCAAGCAGTGAAACAAACAAACTGATGAACTTATTGGAGAGCATACGAAGGTCCCTCTGGATCCCCAAAACAGCCCAGTGGGAATCCCAAATCCTGTCTGCAGGTACATACCAAGAAAATAAGGAAGTTTGAGAGCTTGGACAAAGGTGGGCCTATGCCTGATATGATGCAACGAGTGTCACGGCTAGCTATAGTTCATGTCTAAAAAGAGACGGAACCTCAAACTCACCAGAAGGAAGACGAAAACAGCCCCAGTTCCCCCGACAAAGAAAATAAGAGCTCGAGCGCTTGCATAGAAGCACGCATTGCCAAGGGGAAAAGGACGTTGACAAAAGAGTGAGAACAAGATGGCCCTCTCCAATTTTACCCACCACGCTTGCTGATAAAACGAGACAGATAAATAAACCCATGTCTGAAGAAGTGAGACGACTGAAGTTCTTTCCAAAGTCTGTTCAGAGTTGGAGTCTCCCATGTAAAGTATAGACTCTGAGCTGTTATGCCTGCAATGTAGTGCATGCAAGCTGATCTGAAAACATCATCAGTGAATTAACAGCTTTGAAGCAGATTCGCAGTCCCATAATGTCCAGAAATAAATATGCAGTGTGCCTTGATCACGTGTTAGCTACATCTGCGTGTGTCAAAATCGGCTTCTTGGATATCCAACTTAAGGCTGGGGTACATATTGATCCCATGATGTGCGCAGGCCCCGCCGCGCCCCACCGCCGGCCGCGTTGCGGTAACGGGCATGCAGCACGCCGCCGCGTTGCAGTCACGCACACCGCTATATAATTTTTTTTCTCACTAATTCCAATTTAAAAACACAAAATCGTACTCTCACATTGCTTAAGACTCTTTGTTTTGAGGTTTTAAGCATTGTTTAATACATAAAAAATACTAGAAAAGCTGGAGAACTATGGTTGTTTTGGAGACCGTTTTGATGTTAGAGACCGTTTGGGATAGATTTGTCTTCTAGGCCAAGGAGGCTAGGTCCTGACTAAAGGATTATGTTTGCCTGGTTCTTGTCTTTCCTTATCTTTTTACTTCTTTTTATCTTTATTTTCAATCGTTCAGTCTTATTTCTTACTCTAAGTAAAATGTTAAATTCTTTGCATCTTTTTTTATTATTTTCTATCATTTTCCAATACTTTTTTATTTTATTTTCTAATACTTTTGACTAGACTTTTGACATCACTTTCTCATACTTTTTCTTACTTTTTCTATCCGTTTCTATCATTTTTCTTTCTTTAATCTCTTTCTTTAAACTTCATTTTCTTATACGTCTAGACTAGCACATAGCATGCATCTCCCTTTTAAGTTTGGGGTTCCATGCCCAAATTACAAGCACATAGCATGCGTCTCTCTAACAAAACAACACACAGCATGCCAAGAAAGAGCCGTGCCAAGCTTGCACCTGCATGCGCGTGCTGTCTACATGCATGCTGCATCTGATAAGCAGTCTCCATTCCGCCTTTGTATCATTTGCTTCTTCGTTCATCCCTTTTTCTATCTGTCACGATTGTTTTCATAGTGTTTATCTTCCCTTTTATTGTTCTCTTATAAGTGCTTTCGTACACGTCTCCCTTTTATGTTTGTGACTTGTTTTGGGCGTTCTCAGGCGTGCTGAGAAAGGAAGGAGGAAAGGGTTGGACTCCTGGAAGGCGTTTTCGTCCATCGGTGTGCTTGTTGCCCTTGTATACGTGAATCCGATTTTGACCGCGCAATCGGATCTTCCGTTGCAGCCGTGTACTGGCCGTCTCGGGGAACCTACTGGTGGTCCTTGTTCTTAGTCTCTGCTCCTGGGACCAGGGTATACAATCTTCCTGCAAGGAGGTCTGTCTGGCTTGTGTGTAGTGAGACAAGCGTGTATGCTTCTTTCAGATGTCCGAAAATGCATATTGGCTGGTGTTTTGATGCTTTCTCTTCATGTTGCCTGTTTTTCAGTATAGTCTATGGCATTTGCAGGCCTGTTTGGCTCAGACTGGTGGTATATTTATCTTTCTGTCAGGTTGTCTGGCTTGATCTGACTTAATAATTGTCGCTGTCCGTCCGTCCGTTTGTTCGTCTATCTCACTGTGCATCCTTATGCATCTCTTGTCTTTCTTTCTATCTGTCCGCTTATCTGCTGTACGCGTCTTTATTGTCTTCTGTCTGCTCATTCATGTGCGTGCAGACTCAGTTGTCAGGGAACCGATGAGTGCAGTGCAGGGGCAGCAGATGTGAGGGTGAAATGCAGGTGGCGATCGAGTGGTGGCAGTTGGGGTAAACGCTGATGTTGTGGTCAGTTTGTTCTGCATGATCTTTGCAGTGATGGTGTCTTTGTCTTAGTCTGTCATGGGCTCAGCTATACATCCGTGAGTGTCCCCATTTCTCGAGTGAGTTTGATTGAACGTTCACTTCATGTTTAATGTTGGCTAGGATGTTGGGCAAGCATGTATGTATAAACAAATATTGGGTTTGGTGGGTCAAGCGTGTAGGGAGGATAAATCGAACCATCTAGAAAAAAATGGTCCCGCAAGGTTGATGTGTTGAAAGAAAAACATAGACCCAAACCGCTGGTATGTGAACAGAGAATTTGACTGTCCCAATACGACGTTGCGTGTGTGTAAGAAGAGACGATCTATTAATTTGCTGTCCCATGTGTCTAGTTTGTGTGCAGTGTTGTTTGGTGTCAACTGTTGCATGCATGCTTTTATATATGCATGTATGTATGCGTATTGTACGCATACATATGCTTAATTCTATATAGTCTCTAGGTATGAAGAGGCAGCAGGAAGGAAAGGAAGAGGTGAGTGCACGTGGGCCTGTCGATGAGGAGTTGTTATGCGTATGAGCACTTTTGTCAGAATGTAGTGAAAGGGAAATAAGAAGGAGAAGTATGAGAGAGAGAGTTTGATGGGAGTAGGTATTAAGAGAAAGGGAGTGGTGAGGTAGAGAGAAGTAGATAGAGAGGGAAAGAGAGAGAGGTAGGTAGAAAGGAAAAGATGGGAAGGAAGGGGTAGAGGGAAGTGGATAGAGAGGGAGAGATAGAGAGAGATAGGGAGAAGTAGATAGAGAGGAAGAGGAGGAAGGGAGGAGGTAGGGAGAAGTGTGTGGATAGAGAGGGAGTGAGAGGAAGAGATTGAAGGAAGGAGATAGAGATAAGTGGATAGAGAGGGAGGGAGAGAGAGGTAAGAGGAGGTAGGTAGAAAGAAAGAGATGAAAAGAAAGAGGTAGAAAAAAGTGGATTGAGAGAGAGAGATAGGGAGGTAGGGAGTGGTAGAGGTGAAAGAGAAGAGGCAGAGAGAAGTGGATAGAGAGAGAGAAATGAAGAGAAGCAGAGAGAGAGAAAAAGATCGAATGAAAGAGGTAGGGAGAAGTGGATAGAAAGTGAGAGGGGGGAATAGAGAGAAGTAGATAGAGAGGAAGAAATAGAGAGAGGGAGTGAGAGAGAGAGAAAAAAAAAAGAGAGAGAGAGAAAAGGAGAGAGAGTAGGGGAATTTGAAGAAAGGGAGAGAGGGAAAGAGATAGGGGAAGGAGAGAGAAGGAGAAAGCTAGAGAAAGAGAGAAGGAGATAGGAAAAAAGAGAGAAAAAGAAAGAAAGAGAAAGAGAGACAGGCGCACGGTGGCTAGTCCTTTGCCTTTTAGGAAGAAGCAGGTAGGTAGAAAGTTAGGCAGGAGAATGCTATGATTGAAGAATAATTTTAAGTAATTAATTGGTTCAATTCTTTAGGTTGCCTCGGTGTTTTCGGGCTTCCCGGCCTCCCATGGAAACGCTGCCGATCGCAAGTAGGGACCGCCAGCCTTAAGGGGACCAAAAGGCTCCACGGTTTATCTCTCTCTCAGGGATTTCTTCCTTCATTCATCCAAGAGTTCTTGCTGTTGAACTCTTCCTTTTTTTTGTGTGTGTGTGTGTGTTTGCACCGTTGCAGGTGGCCTCGCGTTTCGGCCACTTGCCCCTCCCAAGAGACGCCGCTGAAGGTGAACAGGGACCACCAGTCTTAAGGGGACTAAAAGCACTGGTTGGTATACTCACTTCAGGGGTTCTGTTCCTTCATTCATCCGGCATGTTTTCAATTTTTGAAATTGCTGATATCATTTATCGTATCTTAAAGTTTATAGGAATCATTGCCGGCATATACATATATATATATACATTTATTCAGACAAACTTTGCCATACAGACACTCAACGAGCCACGCATTTTTAAGTACACAATGAGTCTGTTGGGCAGTCATTCAGTCAGCCATGCAGGCATTGGTCAGGCATTCAATCAATCAGGTAGATATTTGGTCAGTCAGGCGGACATTGGCCAGGCATTCAATCACTCGGTCCTCAGGGTAGAGAGTCATCCAGATCAGGTGACCCGGTGTATGTTTTGCTTTCTTTACCCTTCTTGTTCCTCTTTTATTCTTGTTGCAGGGTTCCTTTTCCCGCCTCTAGAGGGCAGAGGAATGGAGAGGAGAGGGAGTATGGAAGAAAAGAGACTTTAAGGAGAAAAGGTCCCCTTCAGGCATGGTCAGATCCCCCCCCCCCTTTTTTTCTCTCTTTTTTTTTTTTTGTGCTGATTGCACATGTATGTTGGCGTCATCTTTCACTTGAGTCATAAAGAAGAAGACGTTCGGAAAGATATATAAAGAGAAAGTGAGACAAGAAGGGGAGAGAGCAATCACGAAAGAGATCCAAACTTATGACTGATACTGCTGATAGGATCTTACCGCCCCCCCCCCCCTTTTTTTTTATGTAACGTCCCTAAGCCTCCAACTTTTTGCATACCTCCTCTGCTGCCTAAAGAAGGCCTACTTATAGTAGGGTCAGAGAGAAAAGGAGGAAAGGACAACTGAAGGATGGAAAAGGACCTAGGAAAAGGACCCTAGGGAACACAAGACAACCAGAGAAGAATCTGATGTTTGTTAAGCGGTCGAGCTGTCTCAAATCCTTCTCTTTCAGAGATTTTCTGATTGCACTCTTTCATCGGTTAGTCGTGTTTCTTCCTTTTCTTCCTTTCGAATGTTTGAATGAGATCCGGACAGTCACAATCGCTTTTATCTGTCCAGTAAAAGTCAAGGTAGCCCTTGTATTTGAGCAAATACTGCTTGACCCCTTCATCCATTCTCTTGTCTAACACTTCCTCAATAATGTAGTCTCTTTCACTTCGTTTTCTCTTATTCGTTTTCCTCCTTTGTTTCTCTATTTCTTGTCTACCTTTCTCCTGGTTCTCCCCTTGAGTGCCCAATTCTCCCTGGTAGCTAGCCCTGATAGTCTTTTTGTAGTTTCTCCAGGGTCTCTTGATACTTATTTTTGCTTTCTACATAGTCTCTACTGAAGTAAGGCTTGATCCTATCTCTATTTACTATTTGACTGCTTTGGTATCCAGGCCTCCTGATGACTACTCTTCTGTTTAGTCGTACTTCAGTGATCAAGAAAGGCCCGTTGTAGGCAAGAGCGAATGTTTTACTCGTTCCCTTTTTTAGTTATGGTTCATCCAACCATACATACTGCCCTTCTTTGTATTGCAAGATCTTACTAGGATCTTTTTTCAATAGTCAACGTGTTCGTTGTTCTGCTGCTTGTTCGTACAGGCCCCGGATCTCTGCATCATCTTTCCAAAGGTCAGTGAGAAGCTCAACGTAATCGGGGGGAAAGACTGGGCCTCCTGCTTTTTCTAAAGTAATGAGGTAACGCAACGGATGCAGAGGTTCTCTTCTATACAAAACAGTGTCATGGAAAGGAGACACTCCTATGGCCATATGGATGGTAGAGTTGTGGGAAAAGACAACGAAAAGAACGAAGGATAACCTATTTTTATGGTTCTGTTCTGCGTATGAGCTTAAGACTCTTTTTAAATTTATGTGCATCCTTTCAAGCCTTCCGTTTGTTTGAGGGTGATAAGCGGTTGTTGTGACCCTTTCCGTCCCTACCAAATCATTCACTGCCTGAACGATTGGTGCCAGCTTGCTTGATCCTTGATCACTTAAAAGCCGCACCGGTCTTCCGTATCTATAAAATAGCACCTCTCTGATCTTTTGTGCTATCGTTTCCGCTCTCAGATCTTTTATGGCAACAGTTTCAATGTAATAAGACGACATGTCCATGAAAGTCAGGCAAAAACGATATCCTTCTTCTGAGACTGGAAAAGGACCACAGGCATCTAGAGCCCAGGAGGATATGGGTTCAACATCTGTAAATGATTAGATAAGAAAATCTTCCTTCTGCTTTCTCTTCTTTCTTTCTTAACACTGTTTGCAGGTCTTAATGTACCATTTAATGTCAGCGGTGAGTGTGAGCCAATAGTAGTACTGCGAGATTGACTGAAGGCACCTATGTATTCCGCAGTGCCCACTCAAATACTCCTCATGGTGTTTATGAAGTATCTTTTTTCTCATATTTTTTGGTACGGCAAGAAGAAAACGCACACCTTTCCCGTATCAATTTAATGGAGGCAAAAGACAAAGAAGAATTCCTTCATGCAGTGTATGTGAATAGAGGTGCCTGTACAAGAATGGTCAACTATAACAGTTCCTTATTGCTGAGCCCTTTATCCAACTCTTCAGTCTGTAGGTATTTGATCATAGAAGAGAGATCTGAGTCTTTGGCCTGCGCTTTCTTGATCTCTGTAGGGGAATACGATTCTGGGGCTTTAAAGGTGGACTATTCCTTCCCTTTTTCCATTCCTTCTTTTCTTTCTTTCTTTTCTTTCTGTAACTGCTGCTACCACGATAGAGTCATCTGTTTTATGATCTGGCATAGAGGGTAAAAAGTCCTTGGTTACAAAAAACGTCCTAGTAAGAGAGTCAACATCACTGTTGGCTCTTCCTGCACGATGCTTGATCTCATAGTCATAAATGGCCAGTTTGAGCGACCATCTGAACAGACGAGGAGAGGTTTCCTTTTATTTTTGAATGTACTGTAGTGCTCAACAATCTGTGTATGCGAAGAATTTTCTTCCATACAAAAAACTTTTGAATTGCTGTGTGACTGCCCAAACAAAAGCCAGACCTTCTTGCTCGATAGCTGACTATCTTTTCTCTGTATCCATAAGTCTTTTTGACGCATATTGAATCACTCTCTCTCTTTCTACCTTGTCTGTTTGTGCTAAAATCGCTCCCAGAGCCTCTCCGCTTGCGTCTGTTTTCAGAGTGAACGGTGGAGAGAAGTCAGGATAAACAAGGATAGGGTCCTACATGAAAGCCTCCTTTAGCTTCTGGAAAGCCACTTCTTATGGTCTTAGCCATTACCAAGGTGTGTCATGTTTGAGCAAGGTGTAGAGGGGGGCAGCTATTTGTGCAAAGTTTTTCACGAATTTTCTGTAGAAGCCAATCATCCTAAGAAAGCTTTTCAGTTATTTGGGGGTTAACTTTTTGGTACTTGTACTTCCTGCACACACTTTGTTTTTTCCTTTAATGGTCGCATGCCTTCCTTTGATACCTCATGCCTCAGATAGATCAACTAATTTCAAGCAAACACGCATTTTCCTGGAGTGAGACGAGCCCCTGCATCTTTCAGCCTAAGAAGAACTTCCTCTAAGTCTATCAAATGCTTTTCCTACATAGTAGAAGAAATCAAAACATCGTCAATATATGCTTGTGTGCTCAATCCGATCAATCTTACCAACATTGTATCACCTGCCCTCTGAAAGACCGCAGGCGCAGACGCCAAACCAAAAGGCATCTTTGCATACCTATACATTCCTCTTTCTGTCACGAAAGCCAGTCTGTCTCTGTGTTTTTCTTTGACCGGTATTTGATAAAACCCTCCCTTTAAGTCAAGTGATGTGAACTGGGATGTGAAGAAACATTTGCCTTACAATTTGTGCAGCAGGTCATCCATATTGAGCAGCGGATAGTGAGGGATTTTGATTAGAGAGTTGATTTTTTTTTAAATTAACACATATGTAAAGACGTCCATTTGGCTTCTTCACTATCACCAGGGGTGACCCCCATTCAGATGACCATGGTTCAATTACTCTTTGTGCCTGCAGGTTAGTGATAATTTCATTTACTTCTTCCCTCAGGGCGTGGGGCACTGGTCTAAGCTTCTGAAAGACAGGATCAGCTCCCTGCATATCGACCTCCACTTTGATTCCCTTGAGGGTGCCTGCCTGTTCCTTTGCTGGGAAGATTTCTATATATTTAAGGAGTAGGTTTCTCAGCTGCTCCTTTTGTTCTTCATTGAGTTGATCATTCTTTTCTACAGCTTCTTCTATTTGTTTTTTTACTTCTGCTTCCTCCTTCTTTTCTTCTCCCACTTTCTTTTCTCTTTCATCCTTCCTTCCCTCCATTGATGTTTCCTTCTCTGATGCCTCTTTTGACTCCTTTTGGATGAGATCAGAACAAATAGACACAGACGCAATAGGCAGACTACCTGGGAGGTTCCCTACCCCATAGCAGCACATAAGACATGCCTAAGCCCCCGATAGTGTGAACTAATCAAATATGAGCGGATTCCCTAAATGGCCCCCCGAGGCACTCACTCAACTAGTTGGGTGTATCCCGTTAATTAATATGGGGGCTTGGGCATGTCTTGTGCAGGTGCATGCATGGGGCAGAGGTCACGGCAACGCGCACGTATGTGCTTTTCGGGACCGTGCGAGCATGCACTTACAACTCCGTGCGAGTTACTTGAGGGGCACGCATGTGTGAAGTAATTGAGGTATTAGGTATTTAGGTATGTGCGATCGCGGCTCCGTGCGAGTTGCTTGAGGGGCACATTTTGGAATTTGGAGTTGCTTGAGGGGCACATGTTGACAGCTAGACGGTGATCAATGAGCAGTGTTCCTAGACGGAGATAGAAGCGACCCCCCCCCCAAAAATGAAAAAATGCGTTATGCGAGTGCGCGCGATCTCAGGGCCTCTCGGCTGATCTCAGCAAAGCTGAGCTGCCCCCCGAGGCGATAGCTCTCTTTCCGCGAGGCATGGCACTTTTTGTCTGACCTGCATGTACGTTTTCAAAGCTACGTATGATAAAGACGCGAAGTTCGACTCCTTTGTTGCCTGTCAAAAAAGCTTTTGCCACACGCATTGTTGCATAGACCAAAGTCTCGGGTGCCCGGGTGCCAAGATCATTCTCTGAAAATTCGTTGGTGACAAGCGCGCTTGTTCTAGCGTCCTGTGCTGATCTTTCATTTGTTCGCCTGCCGCAGCGAAGCGAGAGTCCCACTTAACCTGTACAGAGCACAGTCCACTCTGCCACTGAACAGCCAGCAGATCCAGAGATGCTGCCTGCCCCACGCTACTCGACCACCTACATGGTACCGCACAACCAGCCGATGGTGATGGGATCCTCTCCGATGCCTGTTGTCCTTCCCCCGCCCCCAAAGGTCAGCCAAACCGGTCACGAGATCCTCTTCACTGGCTACACCGACAACTGCAACGAACTGAAGGCCTGCTGGACAACCATCCAGACATTGACACAGGAGCTCCACAGCCTCAAACTCTCCACCCAGGGAATCGCTCTTCAGCTGGCACAGCAGGAAGCACAGCTGCACATGCGAACTGTTGCCAACCCGACTGTTCCCAAACAGCCAATGGACCTGGAGCTCCCTCAGGAAGCCCCTAAAGTCACTCTGCCAGTGGTCAAGAAGGTAGTCACACCGACCCCTCAACCAAAGACCAACCCCGGCATGGATGCCTTCCCCTTCCGCAGATCAATAACCAACCTGAGTCGATCCCAGCTCAACCTCCGACCCAAGCTCAAGTCCCCCACTGCAAAGGCGGCAGCAAAGGCAAAGGCGTCCCCGAAAGCAAAGCCAAAAGCGAAGGCCAAGGCCAAGGCCAAGGCAAAGGCCGTGTCAGCGAAGAAGTGAATGCCTCTTCGTTCGACAAGAGAGACAGGAAGGAACGAAGAAAGTATGACTCCCAGTAAATAGACTGGAGGATGGGGAGGCCTGGGAGGGAGGGAGGGAAGCAAGGGCACGGGTGGGGAAGAAGGGCAGCAGAAAGCAGCTTTAGGCTTCCATGTTGAAGTTTCTCAATGTCGTCGTGCCTTCGGGTCATCCCAAGTGTTGCATCGGGCAGACACGTATGGACACAACCTTGCATGTATGCATACTTGTACAAATACACACATATCGATGAAGCACAGACGCGGATAGACTGCATCACAAGAAAAGGTACTGCATTGATGTACTTGGAGAAGTTTGAGGCGCATGAAAACAAACGTACTACAAGCACAGTGGGTGGAGCATGCATGCGTTCAATGATGTATCAAAGAAGGCCAGAGCTGGAGACGGAATTTGCAGACAGACAATCAGACCCCCTTACACACACCTTCAAGTTGAAAATTCAGTCAAAATATCAAGGAGAAGGCTGACGGTTAACTTGAATAGATGTCGTTGAAACTCATTGCAGACGGACCAAGCATGGCAACCCTAAGCAACCCTAATCAGTAATATTATAGTTACTGCTAGAGTTACTGGTACTCAGTGCTTAGAGAAATCTAATCTAATCCAATTAATCTAATGAATGAATCAATACTGAGAGCCTACTGAGCTAGCTACTAAGACTATATATAGATCAATGTTAAACAACTAATTAGAATGAAGCTACTAGGTGAGATATAGTGATAGCGGCTAAGTTTTTACTGTCAAATATAGTTTAAAAAGTTAAGCCAGAAAAGAAAAACATGTACGAAATTCTATTTTAAAAACGTTTAGTAGAACTCCAGGTGGGAGTCCAGGCTGTATGTTATGCATCACTAGATATATCATTTTTTGCTAGACTTTTGGTGTTAGCATGCTATATTTTCTTTAAAATGTTTTGAAATTATACTTTAACTTTAAAGCTTAAATTGCTCTCTACTATTTAATTAGTCATAAGCTACTGATAATATTATACCAGCTTAGACTAGGCAATACTGGGCACGTGCGTCTTATCGGACAATAGTACCCTTAAGTATTAACCTCCTGCACTTAGTCAGGCCTCTCGAGCCTGCACACACGTTGACAAATCGGACAGAACGCCGCTGTCTGTGCACATTTTAGACTTACCATTTGTAGAAATTGATGTAGGAGCTGATGCAAATGAACAGAACAATCAAGCCAGAGAGAGATGCTTTTCAAGCGAGTCTGCCGAGTTGATCGTGCAGGGGTAGGTGTAGGTACGTACAGCATGAAATTGAGATAGGGAGACAAAGAGAACGGCTTTGAATCCGGCTGTAATGGTATGCAGGTGTATGACAACATTGCCGAAGACTTATTTACAGGCACCGACATATACGCAGATTTTGTATAAGTTTGGTCAAAAAGCAGATGGACAGTAATTAAGAAGAAACAATATGCGTAAGCATCGAACACATGGCTGGGAAGTAACCAATAAAGCATACTGTCAAGTGTGAGAGGGAAGCAAGAACAAGCAAATTCAAAGGGTAGGGGGCAGATATGTAGACAGATATGCAGCTAGTCTGTCTGCAGGGAGCAGTGAAGAAAAAGAAGCTCTATGGAATCTCTGTGGAAGCAACTGTAACCGATATACTCACCACCCTTCGCGCAGCCTGTCTTTCTGCTGCCTTCCTTGTGGCCCTCTCCTTGCAAACTTCCTCCTGCAGTTCGGAATCCCCCACTTAGAACTGACTGTACTGACAATTGAAACTTTTATACTAGAAAGTGACTTTTAATTTTCTATATATCATACTAAATTTTATATAAAAAACTAAGTCTTTAAAGCACTTAGAATGATTCTATTTATTGTTTCTTACCTGCATGAAAGTATGAACAACTTTTAAAGATAAGGTTTAATGGGTTTGTGGTGTGTATGTTAGAAATTGTTGGATGTGAGTGAGGTAAAAGAGTTATAGTATGTTGATATATCGAGGAGTGATTGCAGACTCTGCAGGCATGTGACAATGCACAGTGTAATGCACAACTAAGCTAATTTTTACTTCTAAATTAAATGGAATACGCCGAATCCGCACACTGATGTAAGGAGGGAGCACACAGTGGGCAACCCTCATGAAAGGTAAGAATGAATGTCCGCAAACAGATCTGCCGATTTAACACCCACAAAAAGCAGTTTAACCAAACAAATGTTGAGCACTATGACCGTGCAAGAGGTAAATGCTTAGCTTCTGAAAGCCTGATCGATCCATGGCCTCTAGCTAGAGGGCCTTGCCTACGACCGGCCATCATAGCGTTCTTGTTTTTTCTGGGTGAGGCCCGGCACTGGCCACTGGGTCTTAGTCCACCCATGAGCCCTACCTCCAAATTCTTATACAAACAAGAGCTGCGCCTCACTTCCACAACTTCAGATCACCCGAGATTACTAGCCGTAATGCTTCCTCATGAAACTTAAGCACCGACAAATGGTCCTCCGAAAAAGGCTCAGTCTGATCTGTAGCACAGATATATAAAAATTTATAAAGTAGCTCACCTTTTAGCCACCCAGAGCTGGCCCTCTCATCCAGAAAGCCTTTCCAGCTCCTCATCTAGAGCTTGTTAGAGCATACGCATGGAAGGGATTCAATAGAAGCTTTACTGGGGCAACTTCATAGGCCCCTTTGCGTGGAGACGGGCCGTACCCTTCGTGATGGAAGATCGAAATTGCCTTCTCAAGGCAACCAGTAGAGTGAATGTCATAAACTCAAGAAAAAGCAAAGAAACCAATCCTCTGGGTTTTCAATAAAGCCTACTTTCATTGCTGGAGAGCAAGTCTGTGTGATGGGAGAGAGGCAGCACTAGGTCGTGCTCTGATCGACTTGAAACATTCGACGGAAAGCCGATTTTGGGAGCCGATTTTAGATCGGCCAACCATGTGACGGCCCCAGAAGGCAAGCTACGCATTGCGGGCCAGGGTCCGGCCGGCCACCAACGCTAAAAAGCACTTCCTGGCTGTGCGCTGACCCATCAAAATGCCGATCTGAAAAATTCTCAGTCAGGTCTTCAGAAAGTTCTCCTCCACTCAGAAAGTCGGGTCAACAGAATGGGCCTCTATCCACAAAATCTCATTGTCAAGCATTCTATTAGATTGTATTGGAAGGCTTGACACGACGAAATCGTGTGCAGCTTGTTATTCTAGAACCTTATTTTTGGAGGGGTTACAGATTCCGGAGTTTTGTCCCCCTTCAGTATCTGTGTTGGCTGGACACCTCTGGTTACTCGTGGGAGTGGTTGCCTTGGTGTAAAGGAGTTGTCCAACAACTAGAAGGGTTGCCGGACTGGTTTGGATCGCTCAATCAGGTCAGTTCGTTTTGTGTCGTTCCACCAGCAATAGGGGGGGGTGGACCCTCTCGCTGGGGTACGAAACAACCCACTCTCATACCCCTGGTGGAGGGGGGAGGTCCGACCTGCTCTGCAGGTTTGCGTCCAAAATGTATTTAGGAAACACACAAACCTGCAGAGCATGTTTCCTAAACATATTTTGGACGTAAACCTGCAGAGCAGGTCGGACCCCCCCCCTCCACCAGGGGTACCAGATTGGGTCGTTTCGTACCCCTGTGAGAGAGTCCACCCCCCCCTCCCAATAAAGGAATTGAAAAAATCTTGTTTGCAGAGATGAGCCTTCTTGGTACATGCAGAAAGCTTTGTACAATGTCTGTAAGTGTTCCTGTATGGCTGTAACCTGGCCATTGTGGTTTCTGAATGACTGACCGGTCTGCCCTGGCCAAGGCACAAAACTGCCGTCTCCCTTTGCATGTGTTGTTGACCCCTACCCCCCTCCTCTGCTCTTTGTAAATCGTAGGTCTCCTCCAGGAGATGCTTGTTTTATGTCCCAGTCCTTCCTCAACTCCTCCAGAGGTAGGTCTTTACATTTTTATTAAAACTGCAGTCTTCAGATTGTGAAAGGGAGCAGCGCCCCTACGTGCCGAGCCTATGTTTTTTTCTACCTGCCTGACTGCCTCCGAAATTTCGCCCTTCTTGCCTACTTGACTGCCCTCTAGCTTTCGGCCTTTCTGTCTGGCTAAATGCCTTCCCAATTTTGGCTGTCGCCGCGCTCCCAATTTCGGTCTTCCTGCCTGCCCGATTGTCTTCCCAATTTCAGCCTTCTTGCCTGCCGGACTGCCTTCCAGAGTTTTGCATTCCTGTTATGCTGACTGCTTTCCCATTTCGGCCTTCTTGCCTGCCTGACTGCCCTCCAAATTTCAGTCTTTCTATCTGCCTCAATACTTTCCAAATTTCGGCCTTTCTGTCTGCCTGTCCGGTTGCCTTCGCAATTTTGCCCTTCTTGCCTGTCCAGTTGCCTTCCCAATTTCGGTTTTCCTGCCTGCCTGATTGCCTTTCCTATTTTGGCCTTCCTTTTTGCCCAAGTTTCCTCCTAACGCTTCCTAATTTCGGTCATCCTGCTTGCCCGATGGCCTTCCCAATTTTGTTCTTCCTGCTGGCCTGACTGCCTTCCCAAGTTCGGCCTTCTTATGTGTCTGACTGCCTCCCAGAGTTCGTTCTTTCTGCCTACATGCCTGCCTTCCAATTTCGGTCTTCTTGGCGGCCTGACTGCTTTCTAATTTCGGCCTTCCTGCCCGTCTGATTGCCTTCCCGATTTCGGCCTTCCTCCCCGTCCAATTGCTTTCCCAATTTCGGTCTTCCTGCTTTCATATATCATTCTGATGCAAATTAAAGATACAGGTTGTGTTTGCATGCATGCTTTTATGTGTATTCTGGCGATTCGACTGACTTTCTGTTTGTGTGCACGTATTTCTGCAGGTGGCGTTCACGGGTGTGCATGTTTGATATATACTGAGATTCCCCCACCCCCCTACCCCTGATACGCCCGCCGTTGAGCAGTGCCTCATATGAATTGAAAACAAAACAGTTATGATCATGAGAAGAAATGCTTCAATCAGATCGATTCAGAGCCATTCAGATGCATTTTTTATTGTGTTTTCGTCTTAGCGTTAATTTACGATGATAGGTATCAGACAATTTATGGTTTTGAAAAAATATATACTCTATATATACATTTTTTTATTTCATTTTTTAAACATCTTACTAAGCTTAAATAGTCTTAAATAAATTATGAAAATCAATTAGTTTAAAGGTTAAACTATCTATTTTAATGTTTTAAAAACTAAATTTTTTAAAGTCACTTTCCAGTACAAAAGTTTTAATTGTCAGTACAGTTAGTTTTGGGACTACAAGAGACGGTTTCACGCTCTT
>JAHBMJ010005929.1:36840-39340 GCA_018398765.1 Chromera velia | reverse complement strand
CACATACACAGATATATATACACATACACACACATATACACATACACACACACACACATACATACACACACACACACACACACATACACACATATACACATACACATATATGACGTTGCTTCCGCGCACGCACCGGTAGAGAAAAAGAGAGTCAGTCGGCCATGCCGGTCATTCACTCACTCACTCACTCACTCACTCACTCTCATACTCACTCGTTCTTTCATATACAGCCAATGGTAAGCAAAAGATATCGGAGCTTTTGTTTTGACTCGTTCTATTCGTGTTATACTTGATAAGTTCAACTGCCAGCTGACCTTTCTCGGTGCACGTCTTGTTTTTAATTCAAATATGACCACGTCCCTGCAGAGAAAAGGGATAGAAGGGGGGCAAGAAACACAAAAAACACCTTGAAAAAACGCATACTCTCTACAGCCTTGCCGTTGTCTTTAAGTCGACAGTGGTGTGCGGAATACGCACGCATGTAGCCGGCACAAAAACCGCTGATATTGTGTCTTCTATCAAAGACTGTCTATACGCGTGGTACTTATAATATTACAGACAGCGTCTCCTAACGAAGCCCTGTTGTCAAGCTTAGTGTTGGTTATATACCTACGTGGGCAATTGGCAGCGCAGTGCTATGGAGTGCTACATAGCCAGCCACTCGGCCAGCAGGTTTTGCTTCTTTTTGCGAAGCGGTAAAAGGGCTCGGACAGAAAGCAGGGTGAACAACACCTGTTGCCCACGTTACATGGGCATATGCTTCCATCCAAAGCTAGCCCCCTTACTTCTGCCATCTACATACACGTAAACGATGCAACACCTCAAGTTAGTTGATACCATCAGATGCCATAGAGGAGCACTGTAGTGGTTTGCTTCGATATGACCCTTTTTCCCACTTTATATGCTGAGTGCAGGCTGAACTTCCTGGACCGGCCATCTTTGAGTCAAACAACAGTTCTTCCTGCGTGCGGCCTCCTCAAATAATGAGTCGGATTAAAGGTTAGTTGGTTCGAGCGTCTTCTTTTTGGAAGAATATCTATTTTCCTGATTGATTGCTTGTCTGTAGTCTGGTCTATAGCCTAGATCAGTGGCCTGGGCTTGATACCACTGTATACATACTCGAAGCGGCCGGCCGTGTCGTTCTTATTCTATCTAGCTAGAAGTACTCGATTCCTACACACAAGGACCCATCTTGCCCTCTATGCATCGTCTTGCGTGCAGTGTGCAGGCTCTGTTGAAAGCTCAGACGGGATTGCATCGCCGGATAGGTTGGTCGTCTTCTATAAGAATGGGGTCAGCCTTTATTTTAGCCTACCGATTGCAACCGATTGTCCAAGCGGTGTACGTCTATGCTAATCTCCTTCTATTTTGCTTACTCTGATTGCTGACTCTATATACAGGTTATATTCAGACAAAAAATGCGTGTCGGACCATAATAGATACGCGTCGATTCGGTAGACCTGCATTGCGATATGATCACGAAAGGACCGGAATGTCGTAAGTATATGGGTATTGGATATGTTAATGAGCCACTCTTGGCAGGATATGCCCTCTTCTTCTGCCTCCACAGTCTCCTCCCTTTCTACGCTGCGAAACAGAGCAGAGAATCAGTGGGACGACTGGGTGGTCGTCTCTAAGCTGGCACCTCCAGTCAAACTCGCTGAGTTTTCTGGTTCCGTAATGTTTTTCTTTTCTTGTCTTACTATTCAGAGAGCTTTGCCGACTTTTTGCAGAGGGCAGAGCCCACTTCTCTTATGCACATCCATGACACAGAGCACCATCCGATCATATCAGATTTAGTGAACAATATTAGCTGCCCAACAGCTAGGTTGAATCCACCAGCAGGGTCCTTCATAAAGATTTTCAAAAAAAAAAAAAAAAGTTTCCTGGCTCGCAGAGCTCCGCAGCCCCGGTCTGCGGCCCGGCCGAATGCGTTCAACACTGCCGCGCGCGCGCCGCCGTCTCGAGCTAGTGGGTCAGTAGGTCCGTCGAAGGAGTGTATAGCCCCGGAAAGCGAAGCGGAGGGCACTTACAAAATATAAATACCCCAGCCCACGCATGCATGCATGGCCCCAGAAAGCGAAGCGGGGGGCACTTACAAAAGAGAAATACTCCAGCCCATGCATACATGCACGCATGCATGCAGTGTCTTTCGCCAAAAACCCGGGCCCAAAAGCTAGCCTGAAAGGCTGATTTGCGCCATGCGTACGTCAGATGTCTGGGTTTTAGCTTACCCCCCGGGGAGAGTTCTGTGGTTTTTCCCGTAGGAGGGGCAGGGAGTTGGCGTGACCGCCTACGGTCGACTAGCCGGCGCTAGAGCCGGCGTGCGTCAATCATGCAATTCTCATTTTTCTTGCTTTCCGGGGCCGTTCGCAAGCTTGCTTGCGTCAGATGTACAGTGTCTTTCGCCAAAAACCCGGCCCCGAAAGGCTGATTTGCGCTATACGTGCGTCAGATGGGTTTTAGCTTACCCCCGGGCTTTTTTCCCGGGGGGGGGGGG
>JAHBMJ010005929.1:0-36584 GCA_018398765.1 Chromera velia | reverse complement strand
GTCGGCGCGACCGCCCGCGCGGTCGACTGGCCACTAGCCGGCGTACGTCAATCGTGCAGTTCCCTGACGGTTCGGGGATGCATAGCACGTCCCAGCATACCGGCCGTAGACTGCTCAGCATTGGGAGTCGTGCCTAGACCTGTTTGCCTAGAGTCTATCCAGTCGGGTTGATTTTGCAACGACCTGCCTTGCTATCGCGTCTTTGCCTAGTATTTCGTGCAGTTCTCATTTTTCTTGCTTTCCGGGGCCGTTCGCAAGCTTGCTTGCATCAGATGCATGTAAGACACCAGTCCGAGGATTCTTCAGACGTTGAGCGGAAAACGCAACAGAATTAAACTCAGAGACTATCAGAAGAGAAGTGAGCTTCTTCGTGTTAAGCCTTAAACCAAACACAGCACGTCGACACGTTTTTTCGGGTTGTGAGAGCATGCAGTGGGTTTTGAACCTCGAGTGCACAGAAATATACCTTCGCCAGGATTTGAACCTGGATCACCTGCTGGAGAGGCAAGCATGATAACCGTTACACCACGAAGGCACTTGAAGTCAGCCTACTATATCCTGCAAAATGCCTGAATTCATTGCTTCATGGGCACTTTCGTTGCTGACAGGACTTTGCAGGCAGCACTGGAAAAACGTTTGCCAGGATTTGAACCTGGATCACCTGCTTGAAAGGCAAGCATGCTAACCGTTACACCATTAACGCCTGGGTGTCAGTATGTGCGGACAGGTCTCCACTCCGAAGAGGAAACCACTGCAGGGTTTGTGGGCTTTGGCTTTCCCGACATCCGGCAGCAGTAAGAGTCAAAGAGTAGGTCTGTGCACATTTGTGGGTCGTATCATGTCCGGGATTGCCGGGGTGTGCATGGGGGGCATTTTAGGAACAGACTCAGGGCCAACGGTGAGGATGCCGGCGCTCTTAAGCAAAGACACAAGCTACCTGAGTAGAGACCGAGACTGTGATCACGTAAGGACTTTGTTTCTGTCTCCCTCTGCATTTGTAGCTCAGCCTATTTTTCTTTTCACAAGGGTGCCCTTTGTTCGTGGTTGCCCTTCCCCTCTGTCTCTGTACGGACACCTATGCTTCTTTGTCTTCTTCTGACAAGACCGCCCTTTGTTCGTGGTTGCCCATCCTCTCTGTCTCTGCACGGACACATATGCCTCTTTGTCTCCTTCTGACAAGACCGCCCTTTGTTTGTGGTTGCCCTTCTCCTCTGTCTCTGCACGGACACATATGCCTCTTTGTCTCCTTCTGACATGATAGCCCTTTGTTCGTGGTTGCCCTTCCCCTCTGTCTCTACACAGACACATATGCCTCTTTGTCTTCTTCTGACAAGACCGCCCTTTGTTCGTGGTTGCCCTTCCCCCTCTGTTTCTGCACGGACACATATGCCTCTTTGTCTCCTTCTAACATGATCGCCCTTTGTTCGTGGTTGCCCTTTCCCTCTGTCTCTGCACGGATACATATCCCTCTTTGTTTTCTTCTCACCAGATCGCCCTTTGTTGGATAAAAGAAAAGAAAGAGTCTCGCAAAGGAACTCAACCCAGCAGACACACGGACAAAGCGCAAGACTGGAGTCAAAAAAGAAACAAACGGAAATACTGAGTGAGATCTATCAAATAAAAGAAAGGGGGAAATCAGAAAAAGAAGGAACGGACAGGACTCTCACCCAAATCATCAATCAATCTACACACGGACTGACCTCACCCTCCAGAAGAGACTCTCCTCTTCTGTTGCTTTCCGTCTTCCCCGTTGCCTCGAAGGCGGACTTCACCCTCATCGACATCCACCATGTGCACAACTATCTAGTATGAGTTGAGGACCTGAGCTATGCTGTGCTTTCCCCTTCTTTGCTCTCTATCTGTCCCGAACTCTCTGAGGGAGGTTCCTCGACGGCCCTCCTCCTCCCCTTCTGCTTGTAGGGGAGCGCTCTTCCCTCACCTTTCTCACCGTGTCCTGGTACTCCTTCAACGCCCGTACACCCTCAGCACAATCCCGCATTTCCGGCCGAGCTAGGCAGGAAAGTGCAGTAATCTGCACTCACTCACTCATTCACTCCCGCACAAGGTCACACAGATGTACAAACTGGCGTCCGTGCAGTCGACATGAAAGAAACAAATAAACACTGAGTGCCTCTTCCTTACCCTCAGAGCCCCCGAGAGTTAACAGCCGGAACTGTGGGGAGCCATGACTTTCTTTTCACTCCCAAGACGACTAATCAAATCCTTGCCTACTGAGAAGGGACAGCTCGATCGATCATGACGCTTTCTTTATTTCGTTCTTCTGTACTGACAAGAGAAGGCAACGGGAATAAAATCTTTCAGGGAGCTGGCAGACGCGACCACGAACCGACAACACTTTTATTGCTCTTTCCCCTTCTTCTCCCTGTGGGTTCTTCCAAAAAGAGCCGCCCTCTGCAGTCGTTTTAACTGGATCGTTATTTTCTTTTCTATTCACATCGCCGTTCCAAAACCATTCTGTCCATATACACATACCTTTGAGGCCTCTCCATCTGCATTCGAACAAACCGAACCTTTCACCGATCCTCCTCCTCCTGCTGCTGCTGCTGCCTGCAGAGCGGTCTGCGACTGGACAAGGACCTCTGTTGAGGGATCTGCTGGTGGATGAGATGACAACATGCACAGGTCAGACTTCACGTCGGCTACTGAGTTTCGGTGCGAGAGTTGCTGCCTTTTTTCCCCTAGGAGCGACTTCCATGAAGAGACAGGAATTTTGGTCTGGACACGTCACTACTAAACCCACCCCAGCAGACCCTGTCTCTTTCCCCAAGTTGGGTACTGGGTTCTCTCATGTGCGAGACGAGTGCTGGTGGGTCTGTCAGAACTGGAGGACACCAGCATGTTAGACCGCCCAAATGAGATGCCCGCTCGAACCTCTGTTCCACAGAATGTGGAGGGGGGGAAGTTGGACAGAGGTGACCCTGTTCAAGCCCGAGGGAGTAGAAAACTGGCAGCTTAGTGTAGATGGTTGCAGAGGGGATAGTCAGTGAGTTGAGATAGGCAACAGAAAGTGTGAGTTAGTAGGCTATTAGAGCAGAGGCTATGAACAGATAGATGGCGACTGGGCTAATTTTAAAAAGGAGGAGAGAGCTACAGAAAGGGCTAAAGGGCTAAAGAATCCTAGAAAGAATCAGGCAAGATAGATACGAGCTAACGAGTTAGAGAGATCAGCTTAGATTTCTAAATGTGCTAAGTAAAGAACTTTGGGGAGACAGATGCAGACTAGTGTGAATGGAAGAATCTGAGAGAGTTCATGCATTAAGAAAGTGTGGCTAAAGGACGGGATAACAGAAGAGAGAGGTGTAAATAGAGGATAAAGGAGAGGATCAGCGAGGACAGATAGGCATAGAACGGGTGGGTAGATAGACTCGTATATTCCGTACTCACTCCTCTTGCGACGCCTTGTGCACATTGCTTTCAGGTGAAGGAACACAAGCACTGAGGTCAGGCGGCGGTCGGGCTCGATCCTCTTCTCAAGCGGCCCATGTGTTTTCCTGTTTTGGGTTTCTCCCCTCCCTCTTCCGTCGACTCTCCGATTCCTTTTTGTTGTTTCACTCTTCTCTTTTCTTCATTTACCTTTGCCTTCTTGATGGCTGGAAGAAACAGAGACTTGCAAGATGACGAAATTTAGGGAAAGAGAAGAGGTGCAGACGTAGAGAAGGGCGATACCTTCCCGTGAGGGAGACGATCCCATCACCTCTTTTGAAGTGTGGGACACGATATTCTCGACAGAGTAGCCTTCTTCCTCCTGTTCTTTTTCTTTCTTTTTCCTTTTCTCTATGTCCTGGTTGTCCCCTCCCTGATCGGTCCTCTCCAGCCATACCTCCTCGTTCGTCTCTACTTTCGAGTCACATTCTTTCTGATCCTCACAGTCGGAACTCCGTCTCTCTCTACCCCTCTTCCTGTATGTCGTTTCTTCTCTCTTCCAGCCTTTGTGATCTTCTGATCGAGTTTGGCTACTTTTCTGTTGCATGAGGGAGATAAGAGTTAGGAAAAGGAGGGTGCGCAGAAAATCTGAAGACAGACGCGAACAGACGGCATTTCTTAAGCTTCCTTCTGTCCTGTACTCTTTGTTGTCTCATCTCCCTTCTCTTCGCCTCCCTTGCTCTTGTCCTCCATTTCCTTTACTCTGCCCTCACTGAAGCTTCTCTGCTGCTCCTCCTCTTTGTCGATACCCTTGGCTACATTTTCTTCGTTTGGATGGAATTTGTGTGAAAAAGAGAATTTGCGTGCAACAGAGGCACATGGGAGAATGGAAAAGGAATCCATGGGAGGCCACGGAAGAATCGCCTGCGTGTCGATGGTGGCCGTGCGAGCCTGCTTGGTCTGAATGTCCACCGCACACAGTCCGCGGTTGTGGGATGAAGTCAGACGCAGGGAGCGCAACACGTAGACTTCTCTGGAGACTTCCTATCCAGCTTCCTATTTGGAATGCACACTTCTAAATGATGATTGATTTCCTATGCATGGCCATATATACTATGATCACTGCATACTACAGTGCATATACACGTATACATTACATATTGTGATGCGTAACTTGAAATATATGCATAAGCTAGTGGATCGGATATACTAAAGAGAGTTTTTTACAAAGGGTTTTTTTTTTTTTTTAAGTTTATTCCCACATGCAAAGCCTACTACTAGTACGTATTAGTTCGCAGTATAGCCTAGAGTGAAGTGATTGAATGAGAATGAATTACAGCAAATATGTCTGTCATAAGTCGTGCGCTATCTAGGTGTAGGATATTAAAAACAATAATCAAAAATAATAATCAAAACCGAAAAAAAATGACCATATGATTCAAATGTAAAAAATGTATGTAAAGTTTGACCTATAGGTTGCTACGAGGACCTTCCGGTCACCTAAAAACGTATTCAAAAATTTAAATGAATTGTTTTAGGATTTTTGAAAGCAATTGTATAGATTTTAATGAAGATGAATTCTGAAGTTAGTCTGTATACATCGTACTATACGATAGGCTGAATTAAACAATTTTTGCATTTCCTTCTTCAAGAATTTTGATAACCTCAATCGGCAGTGATTTGGCACCTCCGCCTATCCACCGACCCACCCATTGTTTCCCGCCGGCATCTTCATCTTTTTTCTTCTAATTTTTTGGAACTCTGAAAGCTTCGCCGCCTTCACGACCCTGAAAATATTTTTAAAACGCGTTCTGTCATTGTCTTCAATCATGAGACCAAAAGTTGCAGTCTCTGCACTTCGCTTACACCTAGGCTCACATCTATCCGTTCTCCTTAATGATGTTGCCAGCATTATCGTTGAATGGTCTTCTTCTTGCTTCCTCAGACAGTCCTAACACACAGTGTAAAAACGCTGGTTGCCAAAGGGATCGGTAGGGATCGGTCGGTATATAAAATTCAATTCTAGCGTCACTCAGTAATTTGAGATTCATTTGAATTCATTTCAGTCAGTTCCGTGCGTAGACTTCCATCTCCTCTTGTGGATCTCTGTGGATCTTTATATAAAAAACTAAATTTTAATCATCATTCTCTTTATAAAGCTGGTTAAATCTCCTAGTAAACTTTAGTTAGAACTTATGTCTTAACTAGTGTCTTGATTTATATTTGGATGGTTTCAAAAATAAAAAAAACCAAAATCAAATATTTTTTTTTTAAAAAAACCGAAAAATGACGTTATGTTTTATTATTTGATTTTGATGTCCTACGCCCAGTGCGCTATATAGAGATTGTAAGTGCGTATCTTAGTGTGTATCGAGCCGCCACAATAAAGTTAGGGCTGATTGCTGACATTGCAATGATTGCATTACTAGTGACCATGTTTGATTTGATTATATTTGATTTGACTTGATTTAATTTGAGCTTCAACCTCAAATATTTGATATTTGAGGTTAACCTCTTAGGGTTTCTTACTGAGTCACTGACTTACTATCACTCTGATCATTTTTCTCATAACAATAGTTATCAGAACATTTCTGATGTGTGTTTCAAAAATTTAAAAAAATATATATAAAATTATAACTGATCAGTTCCGTAAAAAAAATATGTCTGTGTGGCAGTGTATATACACTAGTCACTGAGACTCACTCTAGTACTAATAGAGATTAAGAACTTAAAATTAATAGATTTAAAATTGCATATGACTTCTTGTTGATACGATAAAGTTAGAGCACGTACCAAAATTGAGGTGACAATCACTCAGCTTTATGGCACTTCCTTTTCCTCTTCTTCATGATCACTTTCTTCAATATAAATCGAATCGATCGGTGGTAGGAGCTGCTGAGAGCTTTTTCTCTGGCTTTTCGGCTTTCCAGGAGTGGGTGCTCCTGGGCTTTTGTTCGGTTGCAGAGAGATGACAACGGGGTAAGACGAAAAACCACGCACACGTTTGCTATTGCTGTTTGTGTTGGAACCATCCTGTTTCTGGGCAGCTAAGCATCCAGAATTGGTAAGTTCGGCTACCCTCTATGCCGCGCCAGGGCTGACAACAAGCCCTTTGTGTTGGAGGTGAATATAGAGAGGTCGGTAGCCTTCCTCACCCGGAGTGATGACTTTCTCAAGAGGGGGAAGTTTCCCCCCAGCCTTCTCAGCATTTACGTCTGCGGCCGCCTCCTTTGGTTTCAAATTGGTCCTCCCGCCGGGCCCTGCAGGAGCGGCCCCCCTTCCAGCACTGTCAGCAGCCCCCCCATTGCCTTTTCTCTTGCCTTTCTGGAACTGCTCCACACCAACAGGGAATGTGATCGCAGCCTTTCGACACTCGGGATCAGGGACATACTGTAATCTCTCGTGGTTCACATCCAAAATATCCCAGTCATACAGCATAGTTTCTCCTTCCCCCTCGGCTCCTTATATTTTTACCTGACACTGAATCACATTTGCCCCCTTTTGCACGGACCATATTTTTTTTGCGTACCTGGCTCTAAAAACAAATGCTTCCTTCTTCCCGTTCGACCCTGTCAGATTGTGTGACATATCTTTACGGGGTGTAAAATGTTTGCAGACGCTCAAAAAGGGGGCCGTAAAAGATGTTCCAGCACCAGAAAAGTCAACACAGCTGTTCAGGAAAACGTTCAGCTGATCGGTTTACCTCTGCATGAAGTAAAAGGGGGTGAAACGTCAATTTCAATGCAGCTCAAAACGTTTTTTTTTTGAGAGCAAACCATCAAGATTTAGGTTTTTTCATTTGAATCAGCATGCGTGACAGATCGGTACTTGCAAAAGTTTTTTCGGGACCTTCATATTTGAGGTTGAAAGTCATATTGATCAAATATTTGATCGTATTTGATAGGTCTTTAAACACTAGGTCCTCCCTGACTGGATATTTGATTTGAGCTTAAGCCCTACCTCAAATCAAATCAAATCAAATCAAATCAAATCAAATCAAACATGGTCACTATGCATTACTAGTTATATTACAAATACGCCTAGTTTTACTCTTACTGCAGATATTACCAGACACATTCTGATGCAAATTAAATCTAGTGCAAATTAAATTAGATTAAGAAATTAAATTTTACTAGAAGTTTAATCTTATCCTAGATCTTATCATTTCTAAATTAATACTGAGTCTGATTAGTAGTCATTACCCTCAGTAATACAGTAATTAATAATCATTCAAGAACAACTCAGAGTCAATTAAGAACTTGAATGATTGATGATATTTCTTTTTTTTTTGGTATATATCCAGATTTCTTACAATGCATCGATACAGATAAAGCCGGCCTATAATGGGATATAAACAGTGTATACATATAAAGTTTATCGGCACTGAATATTTAGATGACTTAAAACTGACTGGATATATACAAATACATAAATAGACATATACAGTGTGGGAGAGTCAGTGGAGACTTCTTTCTTAGTAGCTCCTTTAATCTGGCCTTTAATATTCCAGTTTGTTCCTCTTTCTGCTGATGAGCGACCAATCCACTACCAGACCCACCTTAATCCACGGAAATGCGTTAATTTGGATTGCTTGTAAGATTCAAGCTATAGAAGCCTCTCGTTGCTCCTAGCTGGCCGACTTGACTATCACATGACCTTTCCACAAACCGACAAACCGTCTATGTTTCTTTCGACCTTCAAGTCACTGGCAACCACCGTACGACCCAAGTTCACCCAACCAATGTTCCACTGGTTTTCTGAATGACCGGTTGATTCAGAGAGGTTTGAAGTCTTTTGGCCTTGTGGCGACGCGTTTGTAGTCCCACTGGACCCTCACAGGAGGGAACGTTCCCTTTCTGAGTTTCTGGAATGTTGAGGCGATCTCCTCTTTCGTGGTCATCACAAGAGGCCCATGCCACGTGATCGGTTCCTTCAATTTCTTTCCAGAGAACAGGAGAGCCCCTACGGATTCTCCCGGACCCGTGCTGAGTCTGAATCCACGAAGAGAGGGGTCCCTTGCGTCAAAAACAGCAATGTCTCCTTCCTTCAGTGGACCCGACTCTGACAGAAGCATGCACGTGCAGTGCAGTTGCAGACACAATGAGAGAGGCATGACAAACGATCAAGAGTTTTTATAAATGGCAGAAGGATTGACGCAGAATCAAGGTACTAGAGGAATACCCGTTGAGAGCGAATTTACACAGCGATGGAAGGATGAAGAGAGCAGAGAACGCAAACCACGTCCACTCAGACAAAAACCCCAACTTCACTTTTTTCAGCTGAAAAAAAAAATACAGACGCCTCTCGAATGCCCGCCCGGCAACCGCACTAACCTTCGAGCCTTGCACTTCCCTTGTAGATATACAGCATGCTGGTGTCCATGTCGCTTGGAATCGAGTGCGGAGCTGTAGACGATTCCCCGAGTTCAAAGTCGACCATCTGAATCGGCACAAGAGCCTTCAGAGGCCCCACCCGATCCCCGAGTGGACCCGAGAGGAGACGCAGCTTCGCATTTCCGACACCGTTGACAACATCCAACAGAGGGATGGACTCTGGTGTCTCGGTCCCGTACGTTGGGTTGTCTCCTTTGTGCTTTGCAGGCATGTTGATCCAGATTTGAAACCCTTCAGAAGGGGTCCCCTTCGGGTTCCCACCCCCCTCTGCGTGCTCCACCCCCGAACCACAATTCATCCACTGCATGCCTGGTGTCCTGAACGTCTCCCGATTTCCCAGGGAGTCTGCGTGTCTGCCCACTCCGGTCTTCAGGTAAGTGACGACTGTCTGACCTTGATGGGGATGCCAGTCAACTGGGAAATCATCCTCATGAAGGGCCTCCCCGGAGGAGGGCATGTTGAAGAAGTCGCACATCAAAAAAGGATCCGCATCCTCTGTCTTCACGCCTGCAGAAAGGCATGGATTAACATTGTCGATGGGGGCGCATGCGTCTCCGCATTTAGGGGGGGAGTTGATGCGTCAACTTGCCCCTTAATTGACAGACCTGAAGGAAACGCCTGTGTGACCGTGCGCTCATCTCCGAAGGGCCGCGTGAGACCTGCCCTTCCTATCCGGGTCACTCTCATCATCTTTCTTCTCACGCTGTGAGAAGATCCCATATATACAGGAGCTAGGACAACTGAGACTGACCGACTAATTGACTGAGGCAATTTTGAAGACACGCAGAAAGCAGATTTAAGCTTTGGTAGCGTGCAGCAAGGGTGGATGCAGTGGAGCAGTCCCTTTGCAGCGAGTCTGAGAGAGACCTGGTACGAGCAGTCCTCGGCGAGGACTTCCTAATTGCACTGTGCCATGCAGTGACTTGTTCGTCGCAAGTGACTGACCTGTATGAGTTTTTGCTTTGGTTTTTAGCTCGGAAGCCCATACATGCAGTTTTGCGCTTTCGTGCGCCATGCATGCATCCACATGCACGAATTGCTGCGACATCAAACACCAACTGTCAGAGGCGACAAGTCGCCGACAACTGTGAACTGAGTCGAACTTCAAGTTCGCCTGCACGTTGTTAGCAAGGAATCAGCAGCACTTCACTTGCAACAAGACCTTGCAGCTTCTGTCTCTGCAAACCACCAGGTTGTGGAGCGACAAATTGTCCGCCCCCCTTCCCGTCTCCCGCAGCAGTCTCCCACCTTAAAGCCCGTCTCCGCCCGTCTCAGGCCCCTCTTTGTGACTATACACCGAGGCTATCAGAAGAGAAGAAAATGGATCTGAGGGTCTTTCGAAGTCTCTGGGGATGCGAAGACGAGTTTGACGGTCTCAGGTCCAGTGATAAGTCTGGAGACAAATGTGCAGCTGCGACCAAATTGTTCGGAAGACTGCGAGACGCGGGATTTGCAGGTGTAGAGGCGAGCCTTGGAGATGTGCAAGCATACACGGAAAGTGAAACCGAATTTGTGAAAGTCAAAGAGGTCAGTGTCTCCCTTCTCCTCCCTCCCCCCTGGTGCCCCTTCCTCTGTATGTTCCATTTCTTCAATGCTGTTTTGATATTCATCTTGACTTCATGCTCATTGAGCCCCTTCCTACGGCTTCGATCTCATCTCTTTTCTTTGACTCGGACTGCTTCAACTGACCCTCTATGGGCTCTCTTCTTTCTCTCCCTCTTTCATTTGCGTGCCAAGTGTGCCTCTCAGGTTTTCTTCCGTCTACGTCCCTCCACCAGAATTGCTTACTTAAAGTTAAATTTCTTTGGATCGGCCCCCTTCCTGGCTCTCCTTGCAGCAAGCCAAGGTGGATCTGATAGCCGGGGTGTACACCTCATGGCACGACTATGAGGGACCGTGGAACGCCGGCCTCGTCTCCAAAGAGGCACAGCTGCAGGAATTGGAGAGCCAACTGCAGAGGGTGAAGAAACTTCAGCCTGTCCACGTGAATGTCCACGCTGGAAGCGATTTTTGGGATTTCGAGACGGCGCAGTCTTTTTTTGCAGACGCTCTGTGCATGACTGATGGATTTGATTTGGGTGAACGCTGGGGTCGGCCGGTGCGTGTCTCCTTCGAGACACACAGGGGACGGGCACTATTCCATCCGGCCACAACATACCGTTTGTGCCAACAGTAAGTGTCTCGCTCGACCAGCTCTTTTAGAGCCTCTCTGCCTATGTTTCCTCCCCTCACGTTTCCGCCTTCTTTTCGTTTTTGTTGGTGCGTGACGATGCTGGTGGTGTCTCTTCTGTTCTCCGCTGTTTGGTTCAACATAGAGGAATGATTGTCTGTCTCTCTATCTGTCCGATAGTGAGATTGACGGAGCATGAGAAGAAAGGTGGATTCCGGACATGTGCTTGCAGGTTCTGAAAAAGTGTAGAAAAGTTGATTGATCAAAAGGTCACTTAGCATGAATGCAGAACCTTCTGTCCTACTTGTTTTCCCATCCTATCGCGATTCTGCCCCTACTCCTCTCCTCCATGCAGGTTTCCTTCTCTCCGTTTGACCCTTGACGTCTCTCACTGGATGACCGTGTGCGAACGGTTGATCACCCCTGACTCCTCCCCTCTCGACAAAGATCTTCTCAAGCTGGTGGCACAGAGAACGGATCACATCCACGCGAGGGTCGGACACGAGCAGAGGGCACAGGTGCACTCACTAGAGGTGAGTCGGTGAACGACTTTGTGTAAGAGGTTATTTTTCCAACCACCCCCTCTCTCTGTGTCTGTATTTGTGTCTGTGTGTGCTGCCCATATGTGATTCCAACTGCCTCTTGTATGATGCTAATGTGAGAGGGACGGTGACGAGGGTAAATCGGCAAGTTTTTTAGGTTGTTGCCATGCGTTCGGAAAGAAAAGAAGGAAAAATGAAAAGGTGTAAGAGTGCATAAAGTCTGAATGCATATACCCCCATCTCTTTCCGTTTCTCTCTGCACATTTTTGTCAGCATGCTATCGCGTGTTCTTCTTCTCGTGGGTCTACAGCCGCTCCTCGAGCTCCTAAGCTTCTGCCTGTCGGTCTTCTTGCCTACCTGCCCACCTGCTTGCTTGTCTGGAACTGGCCGCTTCTTCCGCCTGTCTGCCTGCCTACAAACTTTCCCTTCTGAAAATAACTAGGCGTATTCCCGCAGGATGATTCCCCTTTCTTGACATAATTCGTTGATCTCGGAGATGCTCTGCCTACCTCCAAACAGGCTTCTCTCATAAAGAAAAGAACAAAAGTCTCACATAAACAAAAGAGTCAGATTGACGTTTGAACGAATGAAGTCTCATGCATAAAATCACTGCAGGACCCAAGATTCAAAGAGGCCATAGACGCCCACGAGGTCTGGTGGGACGCGGTCTGGCAGGCCCAGCGCTCTGCAGGGGACGCGTTCTCCCTGATGACACCCGAGTTCGGTCCCCCCCCCTACATGCCGACAGACCAAAAATCCGGGGAACCCCTCACGGACCTCGATGAGATCTGCAAAGCGCAGATGCACAGACAGAGAGACCGGTTTGGGACTTTTGTGAAAGGGAAAAGCACTTGAAAGGGGAGCTTCAAAGGGTACATAAGTGACGTGTATACTCACGGCCGATCTCCTGCTGGCTGTGTGTTGACCTATGCTTCTAGCGTACCGCCATGGACGGCAATCGCCTGCACCGTCTATAGGTTTGGGAAAAGATGACAAAAGGAGGAGCGCCTTCAAGAATACTCAAAAGCGGCATCTCGCAGCAACAATCTTGATTGGTGAAAAATTCAGAGTGCGGATGACACATTTTGAAGAGTCGGACGTTAGTAGACGTTAGACTCGGGCCTAGTTTAAGACCACGTTTTCCACCGTGACGCTTTTTCTTTCCTAGCTTTCAACTTTATAGACTATTTACTTTCAATTTGAATAAATTATTTAAATTACTTTATGAATTTGAATGAGTTTACTAATGCATGAGTTTATCACTGCGGCATGTTAAAAGGTTTAAAATTTAAAATTTATCTACAAATTAATTCAAAAGTTCATTAATTACTAAGTAATTAATTATGATATCATTTTTGTATTATAATTATTATTATTAAACTGACTAGTACTGACTAGCTAGTATAGTTTTTATTGACTTATATCTTAAACTAGATCTTAACTCTATTTGAATTCCATTACCTTGCAACTAGAAGCTTGAGTCTCAGGCTTGGTTTGAGTAATTTAGCTCTATCTCATACTAATTAAAAAAAAATTAACGGAATTCAGCTTTAAGTTATTAATTTCTAGATTAATTTAAAGTAATTTAAAGCAATTTCAAGTACCGATTATAGTGCTGTCGGGTAGTAAGAGATCGATAGCTAAATCAACAGTAAGCAACAAAAATATACTAAAGACCAGAGACATCCTTATTTTCTAATATTTCACATTATTTGTTCAAAAAAGAAAAATCATTTGGAAAAAGGTAGAAAAAAGTTATTGACTGTCCCTGCTTTAATCTACTATATAGCCGTTTCTTTCTTTATCTTTGTTTGTTCTTTTTCTTTCTTCTTTCACAGCTTCTTTTTTGTTTTTCCCTTCATTAATGCACTAAGCCTCAGGTTCTTTTCCCCCACTCTGTTCACTTTTTTTACCAGGAAAATCACCTGCACATAGGACAGACAGACAGACAGACAGAAAGACAATACGTTTTCCCTTTTCCCCTTTGCCAATACAAGAGAAAAGCAAGCAAGCATGCATGCAAGAAAGTCCAAAAGAAAGAAGATGTGAACGAAAGAAAGAAAGAAAGAAAGAAAGAAAAAAAGAAGGAAACGGACAAAAAAAGAAAGAAACAGCGAAGGAAAGAAGAAAGGAAGGAAAGAAGGAAGGAAGGAAAGAAGGAAAGAGGGAAGGAAGGAAGGAAGGAAGGAAGAAAGGAAGGAAGGAAGGAAGGAAAGAAAGAAAGAAAGACTCTGAGAAAGAAAGAAAGACAGAAGAAAAGAAAGAAAGAATCAAAGAACGAACGAACGAACGAACGAACGAACGAACGAACGGACGAACGAACGAAAGAAAGAAAGAAAGAAAGAAAGAAAGAAAGAAGGAAAGAAACAACGAACGAACGGACGAACGAACGAACGAACGAACGAACGAACGAACGAACGAAAGAAAGAAAGAAAGAAAGAAAGAAAGAAAAAAAGAAAGAAAAAAAGAAAAAAAAAACCCCCCCCCCCCCCCTCTCTCTCTTTCTCTCTCTCTCTCACACACACACACACACACACACACACACGCACACACGCACACACACAAATGAAGAGTCGCTATCACGGTCGTACTTGCACGGATGTAAATATACAGACTGAGCGCACGCTTCCATCCACTTTTTAAAACAAGGGCAAGAAATATATATAACCCACAGCAGATGGCGGGATACAAGAACGAAAATCGCAACTGCTGGTTGAAGTAGCCACATGAAACCGTTGGCAATTATACATATACTCCTTTCAGCTATTCATGGCAACCCAAGAGGTTTACAATGTGTACCAAACGGTCGTCTGTCAAGAGACTGGATCTTGCTTGCCTTCAATCTGCATGCATGTCCTTTGAAATTCTGCATGCAGTGCCACCCTGTAGATGAGGGCGTCCCCTAACTTCACCCTCGCGCCACCATTCATCAAGAAACAGCATGGATGTTTTTGGGAGGGCAGGACAGTTGGTGGGAGTTTGCATCTACCCTTTACCTTTGGATCTCTTCTTCTCACACTCCGGTTTTGTGCACTTCTCGCTCACACGGTTTTTGCACTGCGAGCACACCGCGTACGGGTTATACAGAAGATCATGGACGTTGACGTCACACCTGGGACAGTGGAGACATCCGGGAGCATCGTACGCAATCTTCTTGCAGATTGGGCACTTATCGGTCACGAATGCGCTGTAGTCCTCCTGTCCGGACATGCTGCGCTGAACTACAGCCTCCGGAAGAGAAGTTGCTTGGGCTCAAACAACTGTTGTTTGTCTGTCTCTTTGAGCAAGATGTGTTGTTTGGTTCTCCAGTCACGAAACCCGCATTCCCCTGGCGTGAAAGGGACGGAAGCAGGGGTATGAGCACATGTGTATGAAGGCATGACCGTTGATGCTTCGGCCGGCCCTGTGAAGAGCCTCGAATCTGACGTACATCGCCACCAAATGGTGTCATCTGATAACTCAATTGTGTTGCGCGCGTGTTGCGCGCTTGCACGCATTCAGACGACACAAACGCGGCGGCTGTTGCGCAACAACCATGCAGTGAGCATGTTGCAATTAAACTGTCACAGCTGTCTCATTGAATGTGGTGCTTCCAAAAGCAAGGGAAGGTTTTGCTTCTCCTGAAACTCCACTTGGCAAGTCAGAATGTCAGACTGTCTGAAGGTCGAGCAAGAAAAAAACCACAACAGTTCCACTGACGACTCACTGACAAGTACTGACGAGTATATAGCGTTCTTTCCAGCGAAACTGGACGTCTTCTGCCAAGTGCCGCCCGAATTTCCACAGCAAGATGAGAATTGTGCGTCTTGGATCAGCATTTCGCAAAAGAAGTGTCAATGGCACCCCCTGGCACATGTCTCTTTCGTCTCGCTTACGACCAATTGAGCATAGACGGGTTCTGTCGTCCCCACCGTCTCCTTTCTCAGCTGCGATCGTGAGTCTCCAGCAAACCGGATTTCGTAGCAGAGAGCCTGTGATTCCTTGCACAAAAACACAATGTAGATTCAGCAGCACGAGGAAACAAAACGTCCCAAGTGCTGATTTGAAGTCGAAAGTGAGTTTCCCCTTGGAGTGGCTTGCCTGGAGTCCTGAGGATGTTGTCAGAGAGATCGGAGACAAGATTCCGGGATGGACCGAGGAGGACAGTGAGGTGATTGTGAAGCATAACATCCAGGGCCAGTGCCTTCCTTTCTTGCAGGAGAGCGTCCTGGTCTCCCTGGGCATGCGATACGGCTCTGCGATTCTTCTGTGCAAGGATTTCAGGGCGCACTTCTTGAAGGACGACCCGGTGTTTGGGGATCTGACTTATGCTGTCTCTCTGGCATCTCCTGTGGGGCAACTGACAATGACAGGCGCCAACAGACGGGCGGTTGAGTACGGACAGGACGAGGTCGCAAAGAAGTGGTTCAGTTGGGCACACAGCCAATACTCCTCGATGGCGGACTCTCTAGGGTCGGCTGGGTCTGCGGCGGGCTCTGCAGCCGCCAGCTTCTTCAGAGGCTTCACTCACCACGGCAAGAAATAGACACGTAGATCGGATCGACGCACGCAGACTTTGCAACTATTAAATGTGCATATGCAAGCTGTGTTTGATAGTGTTTCATCCAGTTTCATGATCTGTTCTTTCAAATTCTTTTTTCATTGCTGTGGGCACACAACACTGACAGCAGTACACATACAGCTAGATCGACATACAGCAACTTCGATCCCACTTGAAGCTGAAACATCAATTATACACGGTAGCATAGTAGTATGGCATAGTGTTGAAGCTGTAACTTCTTTGCAATTTTTTTATATATATGTTAGCAGGTAAGCCGCAGTTTGGCTTATTTCTAGGATTATTTTAGATGTGACACTTATATAGTGATTGGTGAAACTACATAATAAGTTATACCCTTAGTACTACTAAGGTTATACCTATATATGCCAGTGCAGTTGCATATGCAGTAATGTCCTGTTGTAAACTAGTCAATATTGACTCAATAAAAAATATTTTCATGTCAATCCCTATATATATTACGTAATTAAACACTATACAATAGTATACATGTACTATGTTATCCTATCATCTTAATAGGCTACTAGATAGGCTACCATATATATATATACACTTAATTTAAATATATCTGCATGCAGAATAAAAGGACTTCAAATTTTTTTGATGCAATTAGATGCAATCATGCACGAATTATTCATTCGCTATAGTTTATTCGAGTAATTATTCGAATTCAGGTTTTAAAGTTTGATGTCCCTTCTGCCGAAGACTTCAGTGCATACTGACATCATACTGCCAAGCACATCGTACCTCGCTGCATGATGGATAGATTGTCAAGCCTGGTATTATATTTACAGCGGTCCAACGTGGACCGACGCAAGCAACCAGAGATCGCCACACAAAACGCTATGCTTGTGTGTGCGAAGAATCTGCGAGGGTCAAAACATACAGGAGCAGCCAGCAGCCCCCGCACCCATACTCGGTTGGTTGTTTATCTTTCTTTGAAAGGGCCCGCACTCGCAGTCCCTCCTTCCCTCTTTTTTCCCTTCCTCCAGCCCCTTTGTTGTCTAAATTGCTCCCGTGCGCGCGATTTGTCTTTCGCAAGCTACAGAGTTGTCAACGAGAGTCACTAAGAGGGTGTACTCGATCATCGTTTGGCATTCTCTCTGCACTGCTTAACCAAAAAGTTCTCTTCAGTCCTTTCACCTGACTGAAGGTTCGATGGACCGACCGACCGACCGATTGTTCGTTCGAGATTCACTTCTGCTGTTTTGTCGTTTGACAGAAAACCATAACAGAGCAGCGCACGGCCGAATGAGAGGAACATAAATTGACAATTAATGGGGGAAAGAGGGTGCATACACGAGAAGAACTTTCGTTTCTACTGGTGGTCTGTTCGTGTGCTTCCATTTTTCTTCATCTTCTTCTTTTTCCCTTGCTTCCATGTAGGAAGAAGGAAAGTGATCGACCCGTGTCTGTCCGTCTGTCTGTCTGTCCGCCTACCGACACAAGTGCATGCACCCACCCACCCACCCGTCGATCCATCCAACAGAGAGAGAGGAGATGCTTCTTTCTGCCTTCTTTTCGCACAGAGAAAAAGGACCTCAGGCCTAGTGAGCAGATCTGGTCTCTTTCGATCCGTTCTCTTTGGATTCTTTCCTTCCATCTACCTCTTTCTTCTTCACGATTCTCTTCTCTTCATTTCATGGAAACATGCCGTCACAATTAATTTGGCCGTCGTGTGTAATGAATTCGCAGCTGTGGGAAGACAAAAAAGAAAAATGGCGACGAAAGACAAAAAATGGTAATGAAGAAAGAAAAACGAAGAGGTCTGCATGTGCCCTCCTTGCCTCCATGCCCTTTTCTGTCAGTGAGCAGAGACAAAGAAGGACAACGAGGGGGCGGGACGGAAACGAACAAACATCCAGAGCCAATCGGTGCACAGTTCTTGCTGCTCTCTCTTCCTTCTTGAGACACCGACGAACCACTACGCACTCAAATCCCACACCCCTTCCCCATGTCAATCACCCCCACCCCTCTGGTAATGGTGTGTTGTCCGTACTATGGTTGACTGGCCAGGGGGCGCATGAGTGCCCAGATTCTGAGCGTGAGGCCCCGGCGCAGGCACCGCCACCTGACCATACCCCCCCGTGGGGTAGTGGCGGACAGTCTGCGGTCCGGGGCCGCCGAAAGTTTCTCCTCCTCCTGCTCCTCCGTAGTAGGCCCCAGGTGTCGGTTGAGAAACTAGAGTGTGGGGGTAGTGATGGGGGACAAAGTAGGAGGGTGGTGGGGGAGGGTGGAAGCTTGGGTGGGGGTGGTGCGACTGGTGGGTGCCGCCTGGGTGGTGTTGATGTTGGCCTAGCATTGGGGGTTGGGCTACATTCGGGTAGTGTGTGGGTGGTCCTCTCTGTGTTGGCAGAGGGGCGTGCTCTTTTGGAGACGCTGTGCTTGACTGGATGTGCGGAGAAGCTTCGTGGGTGTGATCAGGTTCAGGTGCGGGAGTGGTGTGGGTGAGTTCCTCGGATGCCCCCCCCTCCTGGGTTGAAAGGCCCCCAGCGGGTGGAAGGGGTTGGACAGAGCCTGCTGCAGAGTGAGAATGAGAAAGTGAGGCGGGGTTGGAGGCAACCGAACCTCTTTCACCGTCGGAAGGCGCCGATCTCCGGTTTGCAGTCTGCTTCCCCCCTCTGCCCCCCCTGCCGCCCCCCTGACGACCTCGACCCCCTCCCCGCCCCCCCCCGCGAGGGGGGTGCCAACTTGGAACGACCTGGGTCTGTGTTGGTCGGGGCCGATTGTGTTGTGCCGCATTTCCTCCTGCTTGCTTCTGGTTCATCATCGTGTTTCGTTTTTGCTGTTGGGTGATTCCTCTCTGCTGCTGAGGCTGACCGCGCTGATGACCTAGTGTTGAAGTGGAGTGAGACACTGACACAGAAGCCTTACTAGACTGTCGACTTGCAGATAAGCCAGCAGAATGCGGTGGCAGATCCCGAGAAGCATGGGCAGAAGGCCCACCCCCTGCGTCAGGAGGGGCGGCTTCTAGGGAAGGGTCTGGGTGGGGAGGGGGGTTTGGGATTTGGTGTTGACGGGATCCGTGGACATCTCTTTGCTTCTTCTTCGCGATGCGATTCTTTTTGTCGGGGAGCGGTGCTGCTCCCCCAGCCATTTTGGGCTCAGCCAGGGAAAGGGATGGGCGTCTGTGAACACCAGCCTCATCTCCTCCCTCTGCCCCGGTCTCTTGTGATTCTGATTTCTGCTCTGCCAACGCCCCCAGTCGTAACGCCGGCATTTTCACCCCCCCCCTAGTCTGCACATGATGCGACCCAGAAGACAATGTAGGGGGGGCGGCTTGACTCTGGTGCTGAACCGAGGAGCTGCCTACGTTTTGATTCGCTATCGCCGACCGTGCAGAATCCTTTACGGTTGATGCTGCTACTGAGCGGACGGTTTCCTTCCCCCCTCCTGCCGCCGCATTATCTGTCCCCAGGAGTCCCCCCACACCCCCACTATTGCTACTTGACTGAACAGGTCCTGACGCACGACCCGAAGAACCTGTACGAGAAGTCGAGGCAGGACCTGCTCCTCTCTCCCCCGCGATGGCGGCGCGGGAAGGCGCAGGACCTCTGTGGGTGCGTCCTCCCTTCCGTGCCGTGGTCCCTCCTGTTTCTTCTTTCTCAGCATTCGACTGTACAGCTGCTCTGGCAGTGAGAGGCATCTGAAGGCCCATCTGATTCTTTCCCCTGGGTGAATTCGGTGGTATCGCCCCCTTCTGCCCCCTTCCCTTCCCCCCCCCTCCTCCTCCTGCTGCCACAGGTCCAATTCGTCCAACCCCATGCGGCTGTCGAGGAGCCTTCGGAGGCTGAGGCTCCGCCGCCTTTGCAATCCCAGCGAGGTCCAGACGCGGAACTGCCGCCCTACCCCCCATCTGCGGCCCCACTCCCGATCCTTCATCCCCCCTGCCCAACCCCAACCCCGCCCTCCCCCCACCCAGACCCCCAACCCCAATATTCAAATGGATCCGGGGAGACGGGAAGGGTTCCCCCCCGGCACCCCCCGCTCTCCCCCCGGGGGCTGAGAGCTGCACACAGAGACAGAAAAACAGACAGACAAATAAGAGATGCACACCTTACTTCTCTGTTGAGAAAGATGAGGAATCACGTGGAGGCAGAAAAGAGGAGTTCAGAGGACGGCCAACCGCGATAATAAAGAAAAATGGGTAACGGGGAGCGATGAGGCTTTCCATGAACAGTCTGAAGATCTGTATATCGCGAGAAAATTTGTAGCGAAATGCAGAGAAAATGAAGAAGAAGTATCTGCAACAAAAAAAAAGGACCAGTTGGAACGCGAGAAACAAACGGTCAGATGGGGAGACGCCACAGCCCCTTTTCCGCCCTTTCTGCCTGCCTGCCTGCATACCTCTTGTCCCCCCCCAGCCATGTTGTCTTGTGGTCGCCTCTTTCCTCTTTCTCCCTTCCCTCCCCCGACGAGATTCGGACTGCCCCTTCCCCCGTCGACTGCACACACACACACACACACACACACACACACGCACGCACGCACGCACGCACACGCACACACATACACAGACACACACGCACGCACACACACACACACACACAGAGAGAGAGAGAGAGAGAGAGAGAGAGAGAGAACGCGCGCGCGCACACACACAGACACAGAGAGAGAGAGAGGGGGAGAGAGAGAGAGATTCGCACGACGCATAATTGCACGGCCACACACGGACCTCTGCGGTCTCTCTCGCCCCCCCCTCCCGACTCGGCACCGCCTGAGGTCTCGCCAACGCCGCGCCCTCTGCCCCCACTCTTGCCAGAAGGGGAAGTCCAACGAGCCTGCTGCTGCTGTTGAGGCTGGCCGCTGCCCCCTCCTGGACCCGGACCGGCTCCTGCGGCGTCGGCCCCTTGGTGCTGCTGCTGGTGGGCTGCGACAGGGAGACCTCGACCTCCGCCGCCGCCTCTTCCCCCCGCAGATGCTTTCGCGGGGCCTCCTGGCTGGAAGCTTTCGGTATCGCCCCCCCGCGCGTCTGGCTTGAACGCGAAGGAAAGTGGGGGGACGGCCCCGCGACCCGACCCAACTCTCCACGGCGCCTGAGCTCCTGCAAAGCAAAATACGGGTACGGCAGGAAGAGAACGGAAAAAAATGAGACCAGTGGGCGTCAAGACCAAGTGACGATCTGTCGTGTCGCAGATTGTGCGAGATAGACCGAATGACCCTTTTGTGATCGAGTCACTTGGAAATCGCCACCTCAAGTACCACAACGTTCGCAATGATGTGCATTTATGCGTGTGTGTGAGTGTGAGTGTGTCTGGGTGAAAAGTGTGTATGAACCAGTGCAGACACCGGGCGACAACGCGTACAGTCAAGAGAGGAGCACAGAGACAGAAGACATAATAGAGAAAGATAGGGTGGTCAGATAAGGGAAGACAGAGACAGACAGACAGACATCGCGGAGAGCCCCAAACTCCCTCAGCATCCTCGCCATCGCCTCTTCTTGTTGCCACTTCAACTGGGCATCGTTCCTCTTTCCTTCCACCTGTCTCTCCGTCAACCGTGCTCTGTCCCTCTCCCTCTCCCTTTCTCGTTCCCGATGTGTGGTGGCACGACGGCTCAGTGTCGCCGCCGTGGGTTTGCTAGCGGAGGAGGAGGCGGCGAGAGAGGAGGGGGGGGGGCGATCGATTCCCTCTGTGCCCACACCCGGACGACCCCCCTGCACGACCCGACTCTCCAGGCGTCCCCTTGGTCCTGCTGGTCTGAAGGGGGGGGAGGCGCCCTCCCTTCCAGAGACGGGTACGCTTACAGACCCCAAAGGTGCCACAGATCTTGCGGAGACGGCGGCAGATGGGGGGCGGCTGCACTCAAGAGAGGAAGGACACGGGAAGGGAGGGAAGAAGCGGGGGGAGAACACCGTAGTGGAGGGATGAAAATGTACAGGCGGTGTGAGGGGGGAAAGTTCGCGAACGCGAAGAGAAAGAATCCAGGAAGACGTGACGCATACAAACGAGAAAAGAAAGAACAAGGCAAGGAGGGCAGAAAACAGGAGCAAGGAAGAGGAAGTCGCAACCCCCCGACCCACCTTGAAGAAGATGCGACCCCTTCACCACCTTCCGCCTGCCCTGCGCCATTCCAGAGGAGTTCAGATCTGGAGGGTAAGAGACCTATCGACAACCCTCCCCCCTGTCCTCCAGGTGCTAATGATGATCCTGCCTGTCCCCCTTCCAACCCTCCCCCTCCATTTAGAGAACCAATAGCTCTGCGCCCCCCCCATGCAGAGACAGAGAGCGTCTCTGCGGGAAGCAAACGTGAGCCCTCCGAGAACCCTCCAGTGCCCCTTCCTGTCCTGTCTGTCTGCACTCCACCCCTCTCCCTTTCAGTCAGCCCTCTATTGCTCCCGAGAGACGGAGGAGAAGAACCGACAGGAATACCTTCACCCTCACCCATCAGGGGATTCAGATTCGGACTCTCTGCCTCAGCTTCCGGCAGTCTCCAGAGGTCTCGCACTCCCCCACTCAGGCTTTGCCACGTCACCCCTTGTCCGTGCCCTGAAGAAGCTGCACCGGCGGAAGCAGCGGCGGCAGACTCCACAGCACGGCGAGCAGTCGCGGCAGACACGGCAGCCCCGAAAGCTGGAGGGCCAAACGGGAACCGTGGGGAGGGACGGCTGTGCTCCCGCGTGGCCCCGGACACAGGAGAATGAGGGGGCATGCCTGGGCCCCTCTCTTGCGAAGAGGAGGAAGGGGGGTTTTGAGGGGCAGCGTCCGTTGTCACTGTGCCGAAGGTAAAGTCCTTCGTGAATTGGAACTGCTCCCCTGTCTCTGTATGCGTTTCTGTGGGTCCCAATTTGGCACCCCTTTTCTGGGGATCTGTCTGTGGGGCTGAGGCCGCGGAAGAAGACTGCTTTTGTTCTTTCGCAGCAAGCTGTCTGTAAGTCTCAGAGAGTCCTGTAAGACCGGACAAACGCGACGGGGGCACAGCGGGAGCAGGGGCACCCGAAGATTCTTCCTCTAGATGCGGGGGAGGGGCAGGTGAGAGTTGTTGGTCTGCAGCGCGGGGCACTTTTGAAAGGGCCAAGGGGGGAACTCTTGGGGGAGGTCCTTTGTCTTTCTTTGTTTGCTGCTGTGCGAGTAAAGCGGCGTGGGGAGGGGGGGGGGCAGGGGAATGATCATCGTCATCATCGTCCTCCTCCTCCTCCTCCTCCTCCTCTTCCTCCTCTGTGCTCGGCGCATCTTCTTGCTCACTCCTCTCCACCCTTGTGTTCTCTTCCTGCTGGCGAGTTGCTGCTGCTACTGCTGCTTCTGTCCAGGATGGCATCAGAGGCGCTGGAAGAAAAGGAGAAGGGATTGGAGGAAAGGGAAAAGAAGCGAGAGAAAACGAGGACAGGAAATCGTCAAGATCGATCAGACAAGGGAGAGGAGACAGAGAGAATTCAGACAGGAGAAATACAGAAAGACAGTCGCTAAAAAAAAATGCAATCGAGAGAGATGGAGGGAAGGGAAGGAAGGTCGAGGAATCGGTCGGGCCATCGACGCGTGAGCGCATGTACGTACATGCACGCATACGAATGAATGAATGAGTGAATGAATGAATGAACGAATAAATGAATGAATGAATGAGTGAAAGAATGAATGAAAGAATGAATGAATCATTGATTGCAAGAATCAGGTGGCGACTAGCTGGGTGCACTGGTGAGTCAATTCATGCATCGACAAGAGACATCTTTCTGCATGGATCTGATTTGGCTTGTCGTGCACACACGATTGCGCAATGAAGTATGTGAGATCAATCTTGATGATGCCAACATCAAGTGGGACATGCACTTCTGTCCATTCCAACCTCCTGACTGACTCTTCTTGATGCTATGACTCAACGCAACAACCGCAAAATCAGGAGATGAAAAGGGCTTTCAAGGGAAAGGCAAAAGAAAAAATCGAAACGAAAGGGAGGAAGGACACCTCTCCCTCTAGCGACCGCAACCCCCCTCTGTCTCTTCAAACCAAGCAAAAAGATGAGGCAGAGCGAGCGGACACAATAGCACATTGTTGATTTGACGGGTGATGGCGGACCGACCTTGCCTCCGGGGTTCCTCATCCGGGTGGTCCCCTGTCCCCTCAACCAAAAGCGCGTGTGCTGCAGTCAGTCAGTCAGGCAAGCAACACGCAGAGGATAGGGAGGGACGAAGGGTGAATGAGCGCAGCAGAGAATGCTGAGGGATAAAGACATTCGGGACGCAAAGAGAAAGACCACTTCACAGTTGGGCTTCCTGTGCAAAGTGATTTCTGCAAAACTCAGGGACGCTTTCTTCATGTTTCTTCCTTGAACCGTTCCCTTTTCCATGCACCCAACTGACCTCTGGTGGCTTCTGATAATGCGCTCTCGAGCTGCAGCACCGTGTCTTGTAGCCGGTCTCTCTGCGCACGAGAGGGAGGGAGGGAGGGAGGGGGGACGATGCACAAGAAAGAACAAAATCTCATGAGAGCGAGCGAGAGATATCACGTGAGAGAGACTCTTGACGTTTCAAGAAAACAGCGTGCATGCAGTCGCTGTTCTTCATCATTCATGCTGCAGGGCAGGACCTGATTGGGAGAAATTGAGGTACAGGGACTGGAAGGGTAGAGCCGGGGCAGAAGGAAATGGTGAGAGAGATAACTAGGTACAAAAACGGAGAGACCACATAAAGAAAGAAATCAGGAAGGACGACAAGAACAATTGTACAGATCGGGCGGTACAGGCAGGAGCAAAGACGCCAAAATGGCAACAAAAAAAACGATAGCCCAACCATTCTTCCTGACTCGAATGGACAATGGAGAACAGAACAAACGACGAGAGAGACGCGACTGTCCGACCGACCTGTGCCGTCAAGTGATCGTTTTCTTCTATCAGCACGTCGATTGTCTTGCACGTCAGCCCTGCAGGACAAAGCCGACCAGGCAGTGAAAAGGAGGAATTCGGAGTATATACAAAAATCGCTGTCGACCCTTCATCTCATCTTGTGTAATGGGAGATGAGAAAGTAGAAAGAGGCCCCCAAGCGGGCAGGCTGACCTCCTTTCGAAATCTGGACGGCGACGGTTTCTCCCGCGTTGACCGTTTCGTCATCCTTTACTGCAGTAAGCTTGTAGACAGCAAAATCTCTGCCTTGTCGCAATGCCCCGTTTATGTTGAGCTCCTGACAAAACCTTTCGACCTGCAAACAACCATCAAACAGAATGAAGCGTTTTGTAAATAGAGTGTTGTTTTTCCGGGGAAAGAGCCAGGAAGGCAGACCAACCAGTTCCTGTTTTTGTATACGGTCCTGAGGAATCAGAGTGCACGGCAGACCCCACAGAAGTGAGATGGCCATTTTGCCACCTCAACCCGATGTATATCGATACAGCAACCTGAACGAGCCCAAGAAGTTGAAAAGATTTCGGGCACTTTCCGGGAAGCGTCCTCACAAACCGCAAATCAAAGGGACAAAACTTCTATACTCTACAGCAGTTCAAAGAGCGCCGAGTGAGTTTTCGCGAAGTGTTCGGTTGGGCATTGCCCTGGAATCGTCTGCAAGTCTGCATTGACTCTGCAACTGCATGACAGACAGTCTGATACACAAAGAGAATGAATTCGACGTATATACGCTGTACGAAAGTTTTAAATTGTTTGCGTGCCCCCCAAGCATCCCCCAAGCATTCTTGTACTATTTCCGCTTTTTCACTACACGCGCACGATGTCATCCCCGATCGAAAAGGTCCCGGAAAGATCTCATTAGTGACTCGCGCGGAAGGCTGGCGATGGCTGGCGCACGTATGTGCTGAAAGAGACTGACAGGCTCAGTGACAGTCTTGACGAGCATCAGCTTGACTTGGTGTTGTCATGTGGACCAGGGAGTCACATTTTGTATCGTCTTTCTCAAGCTTGCCACACTCAGTTTAGTGGGCAAGCAGATCTAAGTTTTTGATCTGAAAAGCACTCTTGGCACGCAAAGGAGAAACACAGAGATTGACACAGGACGTTTTTGAGTGAGACACACTTGGCAGCGGCACAGCTGGACAGAATGCTGTGGTATTTGCCCCTGAAGAGGGCCTCTGCCTCCCTTTCGTCCATCCGCTCGGTGTAAGCCCTTGATTTCTCTGCTTTGTGCAGGTGTTTAGAAGATATTTCTGGTCATTGGTGCTCACACTTTGTTTTGTATCTCTTTCGGTGCAGGCACGGAGGCTTGGGGTTGCTGCTATCCCGACAGGTGAGTTTCTTTTCACCTGGTTTTTCCACACAAGAAGAGTGCAGCAGTCAGCTGAACGAGAAAACTCTCCCATTGGATGCTGCGGAATTCGCGTCAGGCAAAAGAATGTGAATGGTTTCTTCGTCTAGCGGATCTCTTTTTGTCTTTCCGTATGAGGTTGTGTGTGTATGTGTGTACATGTGTGTGTGCAGCCGAGTGGTCAATGCCGGGGATTCTCAGTTGCATCATTCACAATCAGGCACCTCCCGTGTGGGGGCGGATTCCGTGAGGGTCGAGAACGTGTGAGAGTCCGGGGGGGAGACGGAGACGGGACCTGCGCTCCTTTTCCTTCCCCGTCTCCCTCTTTGGGCAGTGGGAGAAGATTTCGAAAAAAAGGGGCAGAGTCCGAGACTCCAGACCATTTGAGTGCAGCATTCCGTTCTTTTACTGCTGCTTTAGAGACAATTAACGGGTCTGTCGAATGAGAACATTCATTGCGTCACTGATTGCATAAATGTTTCGTATTCTCTCTTCCGCGCTGCCGCTTCGAAGACCATGGGTGGGGGTCTAGCTTTTCTGCTTGCTGCCCGCTTGCGCCTCTACAGGTCGTGTGTGACACCCTCATCGAGCGCTTTGGCTTGAAGACAGAGAAGAGCAGCAAATTTGTTTGTACTCCTATGTTTCTGTTGTTTTTTTTTTTCGTAGAGACCTCGATCTGTCTGCCTTGTTGTGTTGATGTATTCTCTTTTTCTTTCTCTTTCTCTGCGGTAACCAACCTCGATCAGAATGAACGGTGCCATGGAGAGCGAGCGAGAGTGGAGAGGAGAGATGTTGCACGCACTCCACTCCCTAGACGAGCGGATGGAGAGGGTGGAGACGATGCTCATGCAGAGAGAAGACGAAGACGAGGAGGAGGAGGAGGACTCGGACGACGATGATGCAGAGGAAGAGTCGACGTCTGACGAGGAGGAAGGGGAGGACGAAGAGACGGACTCAGACTCCGATTCAGACTGCGACGCCACGAGTGATGATGAGGACTTTTGTTCAGACGAGGAAGAGGAAGAGGGAGCATGCGACTCGGAGGGTGAAGAAACAAAGAGCAGGGAGAAGTCTCACGACGAGTGGGGGACCGCCGGTGGGGACTCTAAGGAAACGACTGACAAGGAGACCGCCGCGAAGACGGGAAATGAGACCGACATGAACGCCCAGAATGCGTCAGAATCGCCTCTGACCGTGAAGGAGAGAGAAGAGCTAGAGGCCCTCCGGGAGGTCAGTTAGTGAGTGAGTGAGTGCATTGTGCTCTCTAGCTCTCTTTCTCCCTCCCTCCCTCCCCCCCTCCCCCCCTGTGTGTGTGTGTGTGTGTGTGTGTGTGTGTGTGTGTGCGTGTGTGTGCGTGCGTGTCCGAGAGAAGGAGAACTCTCTCTGGGCTCGTGCGTGTTCCTGAACATGTGTGTGTGTACTCTGTGCAGCACGTTGCGGAACTTTCCGTTGCGAGTGACCAGCGTGAGAGGATTCGCATGGATCTTGAAGAGGTGCGTTTATTTCTCTTTCTCTTTTCTGCTGTACTTTCTTTTCTGTCGAAGGTTTTTGAGTCCTATGATGGCATGTCTTGTCTTGTCTGCGTTTTTCCTCGGGCCGTTTTCTTTGCGTAAAACCGCTTCAAATGAAACTATTGAGGGGCCGCAGGAAAGCAGAAACGAAAGGTGGACGAGCAACACATTACACATACACACACACACACACACACACACACACACACACACACACAGAGAGAGAGAGAGAGAGAGAGAGAGAGGAGAAAAGTAAGCCCCCCGTGCTCTTGCTCCCCTTCCCTTCCCTCCTCTGCCTGCAGCGCCTCCAGAGAGCAGAGGCCGCGATGATGGCAAACAAGCAGGAGTCTGCACAGATGGCTGAGGTAGGTGGGCAGCCTGAGGGAGGGGGGTCGGACGGCGGGGCCGCATGGGATCAACGCATTGATGGAGACGGGGGGGGGAAAGGAAGAGGGAGTTGCGCACGCGCCCAGCAACAGACGTAAATATGCACATGCACATAGAAGTACCAAGGAATGTTCGCTCTGTCTAGCTTTCCGTTGCGCCTTTCTTCTCTCCTGCAATCTGCACCGCATTGCGTGGTTCTTTCTCCTCTCTCTCGATCATCCTTCCTTGTGTATCCATCCATCCATCTATCCATCCATTCGTACGTCGTCTTCTCCTGATTCTTACCCCTGACCCTCCCTCCCTGCAGCGTCTGGAGTTTGCAGAGAGCATAGTGCATGAACTTCAGGAGAGGGCCGAGAAGGAAAGAAAGGTCAGTCGGTTGGATGGAAGGATGGATGGATGGATGGCAGTCAGACAACTGAGCCACAGGGACAGCAATGAAGAGAAAAGGCAGGGGGCTCGCAGTGTGTGCAGACGGAACGAGAGAGAGAGAGAGAGAGAGAGAGAGAGACGGCTGAAAGAAAGAAAGAAAGAAAGAAACCAAACAAACAAAGAAACAAAGAAAAACAAAAAGAAAAAAAGAAAAAAAAAAAAAACAAAGACAGCAAGAAAGAAGATCGGGGATGACCACCCACTTCCCATCAGGGGCAACGGAAAGTTCCGAAGAAAAATAACAGAGAAACAGGTAGAGAGTGCAAATCAACGCAGTAAAGGACACCGAGCGACGAAGGGAAATCCTTGAATGAAAGGGCCATTCCGTCAAAAATGCCCTTTTCTTTGCCGAGAAAGAGAAGCAGAAAAAAGGGAAAAGAATTCCTCCTCCGAAGACCCTCTAAAAAGGGTGCCTCTGCAATTTTTTTTTTGACATATTTTGATGTTCAGTGGAGAGAACTGCATATTTCATCTCAGGAAGGACTTGCGGCTACTTTTTGGCAAGAGCGGGCAGGTACAACAAAAAACAGAAGAAAAAAGCTACGCCCTGTATGAGCAGCCAAAAGCGCTCAGGCAAAGAGGACCAGACGAGTTGGTCTTCTCGTTTTCATATTAGGCGTGCGTTTCCGTGTTGACCCGCAGGCATTCCTGTCGCTTGTGGCGGAAATTCGGCAGCTGGACGGGCGTCCGAGTCGACAGGAGCGCTTCGACGCTTAGACAGACAGACAGACCGCACAAGGCACGGGAACGGGCCCGATAGACAGCCGGGGTAGGGAATCACTCTTTCTGGGTGAGCCGAAAGGCGTCTAGACGTATAGACAGGAAGGAAGGCGGGTGCTGCTCTGATTCTTTCATTTGCGTTGTTCTTTCCCGGGAAACTGCCGGGACGGGTCAGAGACCGCATGCACTGAAATTGGGTGGGGAGGGAGAGGGGTCAGATTCTGGTGCCGCCAAATGCTCTGTCAGCTGCTTCCGTGTTCATGACGTCAATGGGTGGCTGCGACTTGCCTCTGGTGTTTCCTTCCATGCAGTTTTCTTGAGTGCTTTACTCTGCCATGCAAACATATGGACAGATATGCGTACATGACAAAAAGCAAAAAGTAAGCGAGGGCCTTCATTGCTTGTCTCCGAGCCTCCATACCGGATCCTTGTATCTCTCCTTCAAGGGAAAGTGGTCTGGCAGGGCCAGCACCGTGGAAAGGTGTTCAGTCAGCTTCAAGCATACCGTCTGCATGATAGACTGCATCTAGGTATGCATTCGCAGGGGAATGTCAGCTTGGCAGAAAGTGGAGGGGAAGACTACAAAGCAATGTTGATGTCAATCTTCTTGTGGTGAGTTCTGCGACTGAGCTGTCTGCCAGTGGCCGGATTGCTGTCTTTTGAATTCTTTTGAGTAACTCCGACAGTCCGACTGCTTTCTGCTCAAGCAGCTTGTGTACTTTTAGAATTTATGGAATTGTGCAGTGCATCAGATTATACCGTACGTTACGTACTGTATTACCGTTTAGATTTCCCATAAATAAATAAATAAACAGATAACGTATTTGATATTCTTTTTGTTTTTTTAATAAATATTTTTTTCAGATTGTGACGAGAGTCACGAGATATAGTTTAAGGGGCCAGGTTAGACTTTAGGGGGTTGGTTTTAACTTCATTAAGCTATCTTATACATATTTTTATTTCTTATACTTTGAAACGCAAAACGTTCAACGCCTATTCACAAACCGATGGTGATGGCGTACGATGATAATGATGAATGATCAATCTATCTTCTAAGTAGTGTACGACGAACCTCACTAACACTACAAGCCACTTGAAACAGAAATCTTCAAGTTCATCCGCAAACGCGACTTTCTCTTTCATGAATTAATCCGCGCCTGCGGCGCAATCTTTCAAGACACTGTCTGCACCTGCGGCGGTATGCGGCGCAGAGTTTCAAGATATAACCCGCGCCTGCGGCGCGTATAAAAGCCATCTGTGAAAGCGACTTCAAATTTAAGTGGCTTGTAGTGTCAGGAAGGTTATACGACGTACGTACTAATTTGTCTATATTTTATATTATTACGAATCATTTATTGGTGTCATCGATTATAGTTATAGCAATTAATTAATTGTAAAGTGATATAATTCTTATAAAAAGAACTATAGAAAAAGAAAAAACATATGATGTGTGAGATCATGATAAAGTAATCAGTTGATGTTAAACAATATCAAATCTTTATATATGAACTCTGGCCAACAACGTTGAAATGCATTGCATGAGAATCTGGACCACAATTGCATGTATAGTGTGCAGCGCAATTAATTCTGCATCCCTACGCAATTAAGACGGTACTTTCCTCTCCCATTTCTTTCCCTCTATGAGTTGATTGGACTTCTTTCGGTCCAAACACATCCAGAGACTTCCAGATAGCAGCCAACCAGTCGTCGGACATTCCTGGAGGCCCGGCGGGATCGGACCGTACTGCTCCCGTCCACGTGAAGGGCCCCACCCCCCGGATACCCTTCTCCTTAGCCATCGCGAACTTGTCACTCAGACTTTCTGACACATCCAGCCAAACCTGCAGCAATAGACTCTTCTTTTTGTTTTTTCATGTAGAAACAAATTAATTGGTGCTACTTCCCGTCACAATTGCACCGCTGAAGCATGTTCTGCGGCGATGCCGGTTGAAACTTGAAACGCATGGGCAAATGCAAACATGGACGAATGAGAAGAGAAGAAATTGAGGGAGGCTCCCCTCCTTTGGAAGAATCGAGCGAAATGTTTTTTTCTCCTCTTTGGACTTTTTCATTCGGAGTTCCTCAGGACAGAAAATTGGGGAAAACTTGAAGAGAAGAGCAAGCGTATAGGGACACAGACGGGGGACCTTGCAACAAAGCCACGAAGCTGACCTGCATGAGCCCTGTCCGAGCACACGGAGACCCCAGCAAAGCTCTGCATTCCTGGCTTCTTGGCTGCTTTGCAAGCACAGTCCTCTTACCAGCACCACTTTCCGTCTCTCTCTCCTTCGCAATGCCTTCCACTCTCATCGTCAATCTCCTCTCATGCTCTCTGACCATCTGCGCATCTTCTTCAATCTCCCCTCCCAGACCCATCGTCTTCCTCTCTCTTTCCAAGCTTTGAATAGTGCTTGTGCACTCCTCTGTATCATTGTAAATGAAGTAGTTGAAGTAAGGTGATCTTGTCGACTCGTCTAGCCACATGTCACTTACACAGGCCGGGCCCCCAGGAGCCAATCCCCCGAGCCCCGCCGCCTTCGCCTCTTCAGTCTCCTCGTCAAAGAAAAATTCCAACAACTGCGGAGTCGTCACCTCCCTCCCTCAGGCATCCGAGCACTTCACTCCTCGGAAAGGGGAGAAGCCCAACCAACACACGTCAGCGTCCAGCGCTGTGGCCTGCAGCGCTTGCACTCCGATCCCCTTCTGCCCGGCGCCTGCAGTTGGGACAGGAACGGATGTCTCCGTGCAGGAGTACACATACCCGTACCTGCACACACACACACACACACACACACACGCATGCACAGAACGAAAAAAGGAGCGCAGACATTCAGATCAATGCAAAAGCAAATCGAGAATCAAGATCCAAGAACGCAGATGCTTGCCATGGTAGAGCCGGAATCAGAAAAGGCTTCAGCAGAAGGGGAGCCCAGAGGGACAGCAGCAAAGGGAGCCAAGAAGGCACCTATGAGGGCAAGGAGCTCGTTGCTGCTGCTTGTCATGTCGTCCACTTAGCAGAAATGTACCTTTGATTGTTGCCGTTTTGGTCGTACAACGAGCAATTAAGACATGATGCGGTGCGGACGTGTTCAAATTCCATACAAGTTCAACCGATTCATTGTTTCTCCCCCTTTGCCCCCCCAACACCCAAGAAACAAGAAAAGAAAAAGGGCAAACAAAAACCAACCAGGGCACACCGAGGACAAGCTTGGACGCCTCCACTCCCGTTGAGAGGAAGGCCCGCAGTCCGAGCTCTGCAGAGGGAAGAGGGCTGTTGGCATCCCCGAGGCATCGTCCGAATACCTGCATGCATGCACACACGGGCAGGAGAGCGGTCTAGCATATGCATGGATCGAAAAACGGACAGACCTTCTTGTTCCCATCCCTCCCTCCGTCCGTCCCTCCCTCCCTCCCTCTCTTCCTTTCTTCCTCCCTTCCCTTTCTTCTTGTTTGCCCTCTCCCCTCGGTGTCTCCCTTCCTATCCCCGCACACGTCAAGGGAGACATCAATAGACCTGCACAACGCCTGCACACACTCCTAGCTGGAGCTCCCTCCGGAAGGGAGGGTCAGAAAATTAACAGAAACTGCATACAAGCTCGCTCCGTCGTGAAACAAGAGACTACTACTGGCAGAATCCCATGTAGACCGACCAACCAACCTGAGACTGAATGTCGTATGCCATCACATACAGGAGATCCGACGCCTGCGCCAAACCCAAAAAGTCAAAGTACCTGCCGTCTATGCCCAGAGGACTCCAGGCCACAGCGACGGAAATCTGCACTTACCCATTCATACAAAACAGAAAGTATACATCCACAAAATACACCCCACAATGTCTCTATGAAACCCCTCTTGATGCAGAGAGGACCCCGCGAGAACCGCACGGTAGCAGAGCGAGACGACCTCATGCCCTGATCGATCGACCGCCCTCCTTTCTCTCCTTTCTCTCCTTTCTCTCTCTTTCTCTCTCTCTCTCTGTGTGTGTGTGTGTGTCTCATCTTCCATTGCCCTCCCTTATCGCACCTGTCTGTGCTTGCTCGTCTTCTTCATCTCTTCAGAGGCCATTTTGACGATCTCCGTGTAGTTCCTCGACAGCTCAGAGGAGGGCTCCACAGGATCCTCAAAGTCGAAAGCGGCGCCATCGAAGTGCCATGCCTCTATGCGGGAGGCCAGATCTCTGCACACGCACAACCCGGACACGGATATTATAGGTTGAAGAACATTCAAATTCATCGTATTCATGTTTAATTTTCAATCGCAGACCGAGTCGTGCAGATGAATGACGCAGAGAAATCAGAACGGGATGGAAGAAGAGAGCACACACACTCTGGAATCAGAATTTTGGGTCCAGACTGCGACGCCCTCCATGTTGCTGCAGCGTGAAATGAGATGTTCCACTATAGAACTGTGGACGATGTTTTTCTTCCTCCCCCACACCCTCACGCACCAACTCGCGCAGGATCGTCTGATCTGACCATTGAACGAACCAACGAACAAAGATTCGTGGAAGATCACATGAGTGTTGAAAGAACAAGAAAGTGAATGCACAAATGGGCGTTCCCATACAGACAGATGCTCATCACTCCCGCTCCACTCGCGCACATTCCCTTCCTGCCCCAACCTTGCATATGCCCTCTTCCCCTCTGGGGACGCCCCAAACGGAAGCTCCTCGTTAGGAATCCAATAGACCACCCTGACCTGCAGATGCTCCAATAGAACAAACCCACACACCCTTCCAGAGAATCGACAGACATGCAAGAAGCAAACGTGGGTGCTCGTGCGAAGACATAACAAACCCAAACACCCTTCCAGAGAATCAACAGACGGGCAAAAAGCGAACGTGGGTGCTAGTGTGAAGACCGAACAAACCCAAGCAACCTTCCACAGAATCGACAGACGGGCAAAAAGCGAACGTGGGTGCTAGTGTGAAGACCGAACAAACCCAAGCAACCTTCCAGAGAATCAACAGACGGGGAAAAGGCAAACGTGGGTGCTAGTGTGAAGACAGAACAAACCCAAACACCCTTCCAGAGAATCGACAGACATGCAAAAGGCAAACGTGGGTGCTAGTGTGAAGACAGAACAAACCCAAACACCCTTCCAGAGAATCGACAGACGGGCAAAAAGCAAACGTGGGTGCTAGTGTGAAGACAGAACAAACCCAAACACCCTTCCAGAGAATCAACAGACGGGCAAAAAGCAAACGTGGGTGCTCGTGTGAAGACAGAACAAACCCAAACACCCTTCCAGAGGATCACAAGACGGGCAAAAAGCAAACGTGGGTGCTAGTGTGAAGACCGAACAAACCCACACACCCTTCCAGAGAATCAACGGACGGGCAAAAAGCAAACGTGGGTGCTAGTGTGAAGACAGAACAAACCCACACACCCTTCCAGAGGATCACAAGACGGGCAAAAAGCAAACGTGGGTGCTAGTGTGAAGACCGAACAAACCCAAACACCCTTCCAGAGAATCAACGGACGGGCAAAAAGCGAACGTGGGTGCTCGTGTGAAGACAGAACAAACCCAAACACCCTTCCAGAGAATCAACAGACGGGCACAAAGCGAACGTGGGTGCTAGTGTAAAGACAGAACAAACCCAAACACCCTTCCAGAGAATCGACAGACGGGCAAAAAGCAATTGCGGGTGCTCGTGTGAAGACGGAAACCCCTCCGCCCCCCCGCCCCTCCACACACAGAGGTGACTGACTGAGGGACTGACTTACTGACCCTCTTTTTGTGGGCTTCACAGATAAGTTCTTGGTCTTTCGGGTCCGCTCCTGCGATTCTGCACAGAGAGAAGGAACACAGGGGGGGAGAGTTCAAAACATGCTCCGCAGCGATGAGACGACCCATAACAGTCATTCTCCTATCTTTCAGTCCCAGAATACGGGAAATGGACGTCGCTAATATTCACCTGACAGTTTTTTTGCACCCAGCTTTTTTTCTCCTAGCTTGGTCAAGGCAGACCCCATGCGATACATGCATGCATGCTTCCATATGCTTACGTCGTGACGCGCTCCAGAGGCCAGTCCCTCCACCTGCCGCTCCCCCACCCGAAAAATTCATTTTTGTAGACAATCTTTACTGGTTCACAGAGAGAAGCATCCTCGCAGGGACACTGTCCGGCCGAGGTGGACGCAGCTTCAGCTACAGTCGCAGAGACGGGACTGAACAGAAAAACGGAGCAAGCGCAGAGAAATAGAAGCGAGACCGATAAACACGACCTCGTGAATACCTCGCAGATTCTCATCGTGCAATTGCTATGGGAAAAGGGGTCAGCAATGTTTCCTCCCCGTTCCGCACACCGTACTGCTGTCTTCACTGTGCGCTTGCAGCTTTCACGGTAGAGAGGCGTAGACGGCCCCCCTGTTTGTGAACGACAGATCGCGGCTCGACTTTGTGTCATGCATGTGAGGCCTTCTTTCAGTTGTCGAAGAGCCAGACTTTCTATGCTTTCGAGGTGTCTGTGCTGTTTTCATTGATCGAATCGCAAGTCTGCTGACGAAGCAGCCGGTGCATTTCACCGGTCGACGGTTCATGCACGCAGCCGTCGCGTGCAGCGGCCGCGCCGGCGGCCCCCCGCGCGCGGGTCTCGACTTTCGATCGGACCCATCATCGATCGACCAAAGTGGCAAAGCCTGCATGGCCAGCCGTCGGCCCTCGAAAAAAAAAAAAAAAAGCTTGACAGTGCAGTACGTCAGGGCCCATACGCATACAACGACTTCGACGAACTTTTTGCAAAACCATAAAAAAGAGAGTACTAGCACTAAGGAACATTGACGGTGACTGGAAGTAAATGCAGAGCCTAAGTTTTGAGGTTCAACTTATCGTTAAACTTTATTAAAGTTCTAGACTGGACTGCATACATTTATCAAAAAATATCGTAAGTCTAAATACATAAAAAATTTTAATTTCTGAATAAATTAAAGAGAAACATATACATGATGTTACTTCATCATGTATTGGCCAGCTTTTCCGGCTTTGAGTTCATTCATTTACATGTGCCGTAGGGAAGCTTGGTTCCCCATCTCCTAAGCTAGTTCTAGCTTAGTTCAGAGACTTGACTCATCCTACTTACGGAAGAACTGACAGTGCGGTTGCTTTCTTACAGTCAACGTCTGATAGGACAAATGCATGCTTTTCTATTTAATTCTATTTGTCGTACATTAATTACTCCCGTCTGCATATTATTTTTCTTCCCATACAGACTGCCATGGCGGCGCCTCTATGAGCCTGCGTACGTGTGCTGTGAGCCGTGTGGGTCCCAACGGCGGTAGGGCGCGCCAGTTTGGCTCAGCCTGGGGT